>JAOBAZ010129772.1:0-11065 GCA_026546875.1 Pteroeides caledonicum | reverse complement strand
TATATATAAGTATGTGCAGTACTACACTTTTCGAATGTGATCAAACTTGCAAATTACGCTTCAAGCTTGAACGTAAATAATTTTATCGTTGTTGCAACATAGTTACTGGAGCATATCGTTCAGAAACTCGATTAAAATATCAATAAAACTCATTATCTATGTTGGGTTATGTTTATACAAAATTATGGTCACTTCACCGTCACGTGTCTATTGTATTTCGAGATAAATAACCAGTGACAGTGCTTCAGATTTGCATTGTTCCATCTTACGGCTCAGTGATTAGGTCAAATTATTCTTATTGGTTGTTTGGGTAAGAAGACAATACACACGTGACGCCGAAGCGACCATAATTTTGCATAAACTTGGATAATAACGTAGATTATGAGTTCTAATTATGAGTTCTAATTATGATTTCTATTTAATTTTAACTGATTTTCCTAACCATGTACTCTAGTAACTACGGCTGAAACAACCACTTAATGGAACACTTAACATATGGATATTTCAAAACTTCATTCGCATTTCGTTGTAAACTTAAGCTTGGTAAACACTAGCGCAACGATTAACGCACGGTCAGTAGGCACTTCATGGTCAATTTAACCCATTGTTCCATGAAGTACTTACTGGCTTACGTATGTAGTTGAGCTTGCCTCACTTGTGTAAACTGGGTTTTAAATAACTCGCTATGTAGTAAATGTTTACTCCTCGTACCAACCGCCCCAATTCATTATTAACGATTCTCAATATTCTAATATATATATTCCATACTTGCTTAGAAGTTGCCACTTTAAATTTCTATTAAAACTATTACGTGGTTAAATGTGCTTGCAAGAAAGTATGTGAAAGAAGTTCCGCTGCTCTTGGTCGAGAACTTGGATCCCTATATAAAAAAAATAGTAAATTGGTTAAAATAGATGTCATCGTATATACTCCAGCGGTTCATTTGTGACCTGAGCACAGGTCCTGAGCCGTCAAAATGACGCTATCAGTTCACTGGATTCTAGTCTTCTTGAAAAGTGAAAACATGGACAAGAAATCTTGTATGAGGAAGAGGAAGTCTTCTTCTACGGTACTTAAAGAAAATAGCGCTAAGCCGGACAGCCCGGTTTCATGTATTACTCACAGAAAAATGACTGGTTCATTTGAGCGACAAAATCACATGCGATAACATGGAAAGTCACATTTGTTGTTTACAAAAACTAAACAACGACAAATACTTTATACATTAACAGTTTTAAAACTTTTCTTAATTATGTTAAAGAAAAGATAATGACACCACTAACCAAACTTTAAAATAAATTACAGAAAACCGAAAATCAAGTCAAATATGACGTAATGTTTGCCTATGTTAACTATGACATCACATTACGTCAAAAAGCGTCACTGTTAACATTGCACATATATTCAGGCGCTTCACATTTTATAACAACTTTGAGACAAACTTTTTGTGTTGAATTTGACCTTTAACGTACGTACGTACGTAACGATATCACAAAGACACAAAGGAACACCAATAGTGAAAATCCCTGGGTTTCAATCATGTGACAATTTTAGTGTTCAGACGAAATCAATCAGTGAGCTAGGGTTAAAGACAAAAAAATAATTTTCTATTGAATGTGCTTTTGTTTTACCTTAGCTTACTCTTGGAGTCTTGCGCTTATGTCTGTGCTTATATCGACGCTTATGTCGCACACTTCACTGCATTTCTTTGTTATGTCTTTTGTCTTAGCTTGTGCTTATGGTTATGTCGCTAGTGAAAACTAGGCTTAAAACAACGCGAAAACGAAATTGGTGTCGCGCGAAGTTATGTAATGCAGTTCTCCAACTACTATAAAAACCAATATAAAACAATATAACCAATATAAAAGTCCTTTACCCTTGAGAGCTTACGCCCATGTGACGTCAAGAAATACAATACACGTTAGTTGCATTGCGCTTATAAGCAGCATCACTATAATATCAACGAAGTGAAGAAAACTGAAAAGCTTTCAGAGTAAACGTACTTCTTAAGAGTTACTTGAATGAAATCCCTCGCTGAAGTTGATGTCTCTTCAGATAAATCCGGTTCTGTATGTTGCGTAGCAATCTTGAATAAAGCGGCCATTGGCTCAAACTCCGCCCAAGGCGGCTTGCTCGTCAGCATCTCGACAACTGTACAACCTATACTCCTGTACATAACGCAGAAGAATACGTGTGTGAGTTATAAACTAAGCAACACAAAATAAACAGATACAGAGAATAAACATCTTGTAAAAACACCATGCAAGATACGAGTTAAAACCTTTAATATTTAAATAACAAAATCAGGAAGAAAAACACCGTCGTGGTTCTCTAGGTTTAGTGTACTTTGCAAAAATTATCAGTGTTGTACAGGCCCGCAAGTTTAAAGGGATGTCTGGCGGGGGGGGGGTAGGAAATGCTGTACAATAATCTCTGCCAGTACCTATGTATGTACCTTGTAGTAACTGACGAAGGAGGGGCCTTCTTGTTACCCCTGACTGGAATCAGTATAGCAGTAACAGTGTTTTGTTTTAAGGTAATACAAAAGAAAATATAAGCAAAACCGAATGTTACAAATAAAAGTGAATTATACGAGTCATTAACGTAAAACTAAAGCTACGAACAAAATGTTGCATTTAACAATCGCAGGTTGCTAACCAAGGTAAAATGAATACATTGTGATCAAACGTGATGCACGCGTTTTGCTTACCATACATCTGCTTTTCGTCCATACCCCGCACCGTTAATAACCTCTGGGGCCATCCAATATGGCGTACCATGCACAGACTTGAAACCGGTCATGCTGCTAATTGTCTGAAAATAGGAGGTTTGGTTAGGAAACACATTCTTAATCTTGCTCTTGGTTCCGTTATACTACTCAATTTGAGTTACCTATTTTGCTGCTACTGCCGCTGCTGCTGCTACTACTGTTGCTGTTGTTTGTCCTATACTACCATTCCTAGTCTTGTTGTTGCTGGTGCTGCTGGTGGTGGTGGTGCTGCTGCTGTCACTGTCGTCGTCGTTGTTGTTGTTGTTGTCGTCTTCATCGTCGTTATTGTCGTTGTCGCTGTTGTTGTTGTCGTCGTCGTCGTCGTCGTTGTTGTTGTTATTGTTGTTGTTGTTCCTGCTTCTTTTCCTGTGGCTGTTACATCTACTGATGCTTGTACTGCCACTCTTGCTGTAATTTCTGTGCTACTATAAGTGCTTTCATTTTTACTTTTGCTGTTTTTACTGCTGCTGTTGCTATTGCTCCTTCTATTGCTACTTCTGCTATTGTTGTTTCTACTACTGTTATTGTCAAGTTTGCTGCTGTTCCTTCTGCTGCATGCTACTTCTTTTGTTGTCTCTGGGGCCAACGTTGCAACGACACAATAACGTAAACAATTCTTACCTGCAGTCTTTTAGAAGCTCCAAAATCAGCAAGCTTAACATTTCCTTTTGTATCTCTAAGAATGTTTGCACCTAAAAAAATATATATTTATATGAATTTCAAGGCTATGAAAGACATTATACTTTTAGGAACTTTAAAAACAAATTAATTTTCAACCTTTTATATCACGATGGATTATGGTATATGAATGGAGATACGACACTCCTTCCAGTATTTGCCTCGTGTATTTACTCGCCAAGCTTTCAGATAATGGACCATGTTGTTTTAGATGATCGTATACTGAACCCTAAAACATACAAATATCATCATTGAGTCTGAACTTAATCGATGTAAACAAACCAAGCATTAACATTCCTATGACATACAATGTACGATGTTCTATGACATACAATGTACGATGTTTTGATATTCACAAGGTTGTTCAGAATCCTCTACATCATACACCAATCTGTCCATTATTTCGCGCCTAATTGTTTTTCAAAGTGGTCAAACATTTTTCAGCCTTCTCACTAGTCTGGCCAGACTATAATGTATGTTATTTGTAAAAGGAAGAACCCTGGCAAAGTAAAATATTAAAAGCTCTCTTGTTAACCGTTATATCGCCATGGTAGACTTTTAGTATCTTCTTCTGGCTAACCTAAGATTAGCCAAAAGACAAATTACCCGGGAAACGTTTGGCCAATATAAGCCCTGGTTTGGTCAAAAACGAGTTTTAAAAAGCTGAAAAGCCCATCGAGGAGCATCAAATATACTATGTACAATATGTGTGTACTATTTTTACCTCAAAGAGAAAGCTCTAAAGCGAGGACAAGTTAATAATACTTAATCAACATGGAGACTCAAGTGGTTCAACCCAAACCTTTCTATTGGTTAATTTCTTCATTATGCCAAAAATACACTAAGTGCGCTTACACGTAAAAAACACAGAACCTTCTATTAAATGTCAAGACCATATCTGGAATGTCTATGGAAAAACATTCATTAAATACCACAAAGGTCTTTATCGTCTCACTCTTGGTTCTTTCTTTCTTGCAAGTGTGTGCAAAGTGCGTTAATTCAAACACTTGCCAAATTACATTGTTACACATTATATAACAAGTGTCAGTCTTTCCTGCCTCCCCATTGGACAAAACCGTGCCAAGTGCCGGTAGATAAAACACAGTTCTGCCTCTGGTTCTGTCTATACCAGTACCAAGTTAGACTTTCCTAATTTACTTCAGCGCAAATACTACCACATTGGTATATACAGTACTGCTCAAAAGTAACCCAATGTTCCGATTGCGTTCCGGACGCGTTCTAGGACACGTCCCATTACAAATTTTGTATCGAATTTCATATGGAACACGTACGGCTAATAACGCTCCAGAAAGTTCCAGAACGCGTTTTTCATTAGGTATACCAGCCAGTTCTTTACTGGGACCTTAACTGCTGTTTTAAACGAGGCAAAACCAAAGTTAACAACGTGTTCCTAGTTATGTATTTATATAATGAAATATAAAACGATGTTTTATAAGTAAATGCTAACTTAATTATTTGACTCGGCTTGCAAAATATAATGACTTCTTGGCATCTCCAAGATCAATCATTTGCTTTTGTGTTTGCGACATCGGTAGATAGCCGATCTGCTCGCCACCGACAAATCACGATATTTTGCTTCACTTCGACCAATAATTGTCAACTTTTATGTAGTTAGCATCACTTCCGGTGAAAGAACGCGCTGCGAAGCATATTAGCGGCTCATTACTTTTCCTTAATAGGTGATACCTCCATTATCCAGATCTAATAATGCATTTCTTGCTTTTTCCCCGAGTAAAAACGCCTACTGTCATATAATAAACTTTTATTAACTTCGTTGGATTAGTCTTTACAGAAAAATTTTAGCCGTTGCTCACTGTATGCAAACCCCGCCCTACGAACTCGCTGTGTACCAGAAACGCCTCAGTTCAATATTTCCCTGTAAGGACTTCCAACCCAGTTAATATGAATGTTATTAACGTCATCATGAACAATGATTTATTACCCCTGGCATGTATTCCATAAAAATCCAAATTCTTGTTTCACTTTGTTGAGTACCGTAATAGGAAACAATAGCTTCGTGTTGTAAGTTTTTCAGCAATTCAATTTCTACTTCCAAAGAATTGATTTCCTACATAATGGTAAGAGGTTAGCACAAAATCGATAACAAAGGCTCTTTACTGTCATTAAAATAAATTCGCTGTCCTCCTGCCTGTTTAACTGTCCATTTGTTGTCCGCTCGTCCGTCCGTCTGTCTGTCCGTCCGTCCGTCCGTCCGTCCAATCGTCTATCTGCCTTCCTAAATTGAAAACGTGTTACCTTTTGTGTGGCTGTTGTAGTGACACCAGTCTCAATCTGTTTCACAGCCAGTTCTCTCCCTGTTTCAGTATCATGACACAAAAACACCTAAGAAATAATTTCAAGTACTGTATACATTATACTGGACACAAAAGAAAAGAAATGTAAATCAAATGCCAAATGTATTTACCTGGCCAAATGCTCCAGTCCCCAGGAGCTTCCCCAGTTTCCAATGTTTGGGAACATTTTGAACTAAAAATTTAAAAAGACACAAAAAGTTTTGTTCAAGTCTAAATGACATTTGGCTTATCAATGTAGAAAGCAGAAAATAAGATAAACAGATCACATGTACAATACTTTACTATACTTACATTGTGGTGTAAGTCGGTCTTCAATGTCAGGAACTAAACCACTGCTACTACTACTGGTACTCGTTATGCCAGAATTTAAACCAGAAGATGTGAATGGAAGTGGCTTACGAATGCGTGGAAATGTTTGGTAACCTAAAAAAACAACAACAACAAATATTTTCAGAAAAGTTCAGGTGCTGCATAAGGAGGAATACAAGTTCAAACAGTGAACAACTGCTAAATTGCCAAATGCATTAAAATTACATTTCAGAGTAAATCCTACTTCAAAGCATATCTTTCACTGAAGTAAAATTTTAATATATGTACAGTAAGCTATTCATACCATCAGTAAAATCGGACTTAAACCAAGCAATAGTGTGGTGACGTCTTGGGAATGTTCCAGCTTTACTTTCGTATGAAGCAAGAGAATCTAGATAAATACACCAGTAGAACAATAAATATACAAGTCATATGTCATATATGCGAATAAATATTTTATGCAAATGAAACTTACTGCACAAACATAAGGCGTAAAAATTAAAAAGGATAAAATACAAGATACTCAATACGCAGATTATAAAACTACCATAAATATTAGCTTCATCATGAAAGTCATCAAAATGCTGGTCATTTCCCTTGCGTGGTCGTTTGAACTTGGAAATATCGCTAAAGCTAAACATTAAAAAAACATTAAAAATAATAAATAAATAAAATTCACCCCATCAGAGTTGAAGCAGAAAATGAAAATTGAAAATGTTTGCTGTTGCAAAGAAAAAGAAGTTTAGGTTGTTGAAGCATTTTGTGAGTAACAGAGGTTGAGGAAAACAAGGATGATAAGATGAGGTCAGGTTGAGAAAAAGACATAACAGAGTGGGAATAATGACAACACGAACCTGCCAATTGACTGTAATGAAGATGTTGATCCTGTCAGGGATCCAATTGAGCTTGGGCTTGAAATCAAAGGACCCTAAATGAAGTAAGCACTTACTTTAGATAAACATTAATTTTGCAATAATGCACAACAATTTATATTTTTGATGCAATATTGTACATCCTTTATTTATGTTTTGAGGAGTTGCCTGTTTTTCACAACAGTCTCCTTTTCTCTTTCCTTTCCTCTCCATGTACTGTACATGTATATATTTATATATTCATTAATTAAAACAAGCATACAAATTCAATTTTTTATCATTACCTGGTTTAAAGCATCCAAAGGATCAAAGAGATGAGAGTTATCCTATAAAAAATTATAAACAATAGACTCTGTAATACAACTCCTGGAAACATTAGCAGTTTTAAATATTAACCCTTGTGGCCCCTTAAAGCTCTCACTTGATATGTAAAATCATCTGGGATTTGCGTGAGTAAAAAGATGTCAATACCATGAAAGTGTTATTAATTTATTGTTAGTGAGCATATAAGAAAACCTAATAAAAATGTTCACAGGCAAATCCTTGATTTTTGTGAGAAAGTCAAGCACTAATAACTGTAAAAAGTTAATGTTTTTAAAATGCAAATATAGCATATATCACTGCACTTAAAATTGATTACCTGCACCCCATCTCTTTCTGGAACAAACTCCCCTTCACTCTACAAATACATGAAAACAATCTTATTACCGGTAAGTCACATTTCTTATATATTTATTGCATTTCATTCAGTATTTTCTCCTACTGTCTGTTTCACAATATTAATTTAAAGTACATATTATGTATACAGTACCGGTATACTGTATTATGGGAGCAATAACAGTGGACAGCAGCACCAAGCCCTAAAATGACACTTTCAACAATTACTAGGTCAAGTACATTAAATGATACTAACCTTGACAAAAGCAAATGGATTTGCTTCACGGAAATCAGGATCTGGTACAAAACCAGGAGGTGGAGAATGTCTTCCCTGTGTACTCAGGGAAATGCTTGAGAAGTGGCGCTGTTGATAAAACCTTGATGAAATAAGGCTTGGTGTGTTTGGAGGATCATGAGCAACATATGAAGGTGGAAGAGTATCTGAGTTTGACCTAGTAAGACAAGAGAATTTACTGGTTAAAAGCCAGAATTGCCATTGATGTTGCAGCTAGCAATTAACTAACAGCAATGCAAGCAAGCAACCTACAGTAAGGATTGTTTCCACTAAGAAAACTGAGATTTTCTTTTGTCTTGCAAAATTTGTGAAATTGAACTGGCTGAACATTTATTGCAGTGGAAACCAGCCTTAACAAGCAAGCAGGGGATTTGCATGAATTATAAATTAGCACTGTTCAATTCTTTATGGGGCAAATTATTTAATCTACTGCACTGTGTTTTAAACACTTAAGAGTCTTTATTCTAAGCACATTTGACAAAATAAATAAATACATGTCAATTTACCTTGGTAAACCTCTCCTCTAGAAAATACAGAAGTAAATTAATACTGGTGATGCAAAACAGGTATACTTTTTATTATTGGTATGTTTTAACATACAAGTGGGTATAAAGACAGTTAATGGTAAATGTACATGTAAAACCAACCAATGTTATAATAATATATACTGGTATCACCATGGAATCAAAAAGTATTGTTGAAAAAGATCTAAAGTTCATCTGTCAAAAAGATGGACAAGAATTTCTGAGAGAATTTTAGATGTAGGTACATCAAGATGATTTGAAAACACAGAAATGACTGGCACTAGTTGTTTTTAAAAAATCTGCTAATTTTCTCTTGAAATATACTTACTTTTTTCCCAAATAATTTATGATAGACTTAAAATTGTGTTTATAAAACAAAGTTTCAGCAAGTTTTATCAACAATATCAAAGATATAAGGGATTAAAAACAGCAAAATGGATTTCCATTCTCTTACTAGTTCCAGGCCTTTTGCTCATGTCAGTCAAATCAATTAAGGTACGTTTACACATTGCAATATATTGTATACGATTTGTATTCTGGCATATGTAATCAAGTGACCACGCATAAAATACATGTAACAGCAATTTCATATTTCGCCATAAACTAAGTTAATGGCAATGTTGCGTCTGTAGTAATTTGCATACGCCAGAAGATGAATTGTGTTCGAAAAATCTCAATGTGTAAACATACCATTAGATGCTATTGAATGAATAATAAGATATTAGGGAGGAAAATTTGCCTGTGAAGCTTAAGGTAAAATTTTATCTGGAGGCAAAAAAATTCTACTACCAAGGGAACAAACTTGTTGAGACAATTGACCTACCCAGGAATGTTTCTCTCTCAAAAGTCCATTATTATTGAAAGGGTTCCTTTTGAGAAAAGTGCCTTTGTTGCCATTATTAGTACTACCTGCCCCAGTGCTGCTGGAAAGATATATCCTTAAGCTTGTTAACTGTGGACTAAAGTCAAGTAAAGCCACAGCATTATCCAAGTCAAGTTGTTTGGTAATTGGAATTGTTATATCATTATTAATATAACTCATTGTCAATTCATGTCCATAAGCATTTTGAATTCTCCTTTTAAAATCCTCTAATATAATTGGCCTGGATACAGGTATAATTCTACAAAGAAAAACATTCACAAACCTTAACAAACATAACACTCAGCATACCAATATGTTACTGGTAATTAATTATCTGGAAAATACAAACAAGCAACATACCTTTTCTCTCCCTTGTATTCAAACTTTACACGAATATCATTCTAAATCACAGAATAAATCACAAAAAAATCACAAAAGATATCATTGGAACTTCTGTTAATTTTAGTAAGTGATGTCTGAAGAATTTTTATTGGCAATTATCCTAGATATAAAAAATACTGGAACATATACATTCCAGTATATTTGCACTGCATTAGTAAATTCATAGGTTTAAATTTTTATAGTTACATGTTCTGAGCAAAAAACAGTCCAAACTTGTTTGATTATTTTAAAAAACAACAAATCACCATGAATACAAACAAGAATACCTACTGACTACAACTAAACAAGAAAATTTTTCACTATTGTAAAATGAATGGGCAATATCATGGCCATAGTTTTAAAAATGTTCAATTGTTCATTGTAAGAAAGCACTTGAAAGTTGATTTACGAAGTAATTGAAGCTATTCCTATAAAATATGTGAGCAATTTTCATGATATAAAATGATGACATGAAAATCACTATTTCATCAGCACGAATATGTAACAAGCAACCAGCAAAATGATATAGCTATATGCTATACTGTATGTATGAAAAATCTTGCTATGAACTTTACCTGATGGAATTTTTCATTTGAGCCAGGAATATTGTATGGTGATGGCATTTCGCGACTTAATATGCCTACATATCCTTCATCTTGAAAGCAATGATCTAAAATGAAAGAATATCAAAATTCAAGAATATTACCTGTAGATACTTTTATCCTACCTCATATTAGTTTTTTCTAGTTAATGCAAGACAATTTTACTTAGCTGTCAAGCTAAAACACTGGTAGTCAAATAGCTAATAAAATATATAGATTATCCAATGCTTTTTTCTCCATTTTTCCATTAGCTCAGTGTTATTACATGAAGAAACCGGAGAAGAAACCGGAGTAACCCAGAGTAAGTAACCTGCATTATTTGACAGATTCAAACTGGAAGTGCTCTTCCCACATGTAACTGAGGTAATATTTTAATCAAAGAAATGCTCAGTGGAGTAATCGAACCTGGATCACAGAGATGGGAAGCAAGGGAACCAACTGCTGTACCACTAATGCCTTATATATAGACAAACTATTTTAGTGCGATTGCTGTAAAAGGACTCTATGAGTAAACTTGTTGCATAGCCAGATTAAAAATATTAAATGATGTTGCATCATCAAAGTATCTTAACAAGGAGAAGTATAGATCTCAATAAGAACTTGTTAGTATTCTTATTTTAAAAATGTGACAATTTTAATTTAGATGGAAGAAACAAATATTAAATAACTAGTTCCTCTAGCTCCTCAGTGGTCTATAAATGAGCACAAATAAATAATAGGTGATTGGGTTGAGCATTTTCAAAGTTTAGAAGCACACAGGTGGAAATTGTGTGCAACTA
>JAOBAZ010129661.1:0-11067 GCA_026546875.1 Pteroeides caledonicum | reverse complement strand
ATTTTCGTTGAATTAATTACCCCCGTATTAATATTATTGTGTAGGAACTGGTCCAGTTGCTTCCCTTGTCACCAAGTGTCAACAGGAACGCAAAGCATCTCGAAAGAAACCCTGTTCCGAAGGTTAGTTTAAATTCTCTGAAAAATATGTTGTACATTGCCTCGTAATGAGCATTTCTTAGAAATATCACACAATTGTTTTCCATTACAGATATTTTAATTTAAGATATCAGCATTTTTCTTTTTCCTCAGTTTCTTCTGAGTTTATTCGACAACAAGTAAAACGTCTTCAAGGTGGTGAATCTCTTTCTTATAACGAAATTAAAGAAATAATGGTTGATTTAAAGAACTCTAAAAATCACGGCATTCAACCAGGAGAATTGATTAGTGGTAGGTCTCTGGGCATGGATGGACAGGAGGGGGGAGGGAGGGGAGGAAATTGGCAACGAGGGAGGTAAGAACAGGCGATAGGTACAAACAGAGGACTGAATGACGAAGGTTATTTTAATGTTATCAAAGTTTAGTTTTTGTCAAAGTACAAAGGAAGCGCAGATTTTTGTTGTTTCATTTAGATTACCTTCTTTTACAGATTTTCTATTTTGTGCTGCATTCTTCAAACAATTAAGTTTTTTTTTGACAAAGATGTTTGGTTCATATTCACTTTAAAGAATGCGTCTTTGGGTAATACTAGTCTTAGGGCGGTACAAGGTGCCGTCAAGATGTAAATTTTAAAAATTTCTTGATTGCAAATATAATAGCTTAAGCTATATATATGTGAACGTAAAATATGCAATTTCATCCAAATTTAGAGCGACTTTTACTTAACACAAATTTTACCAAATATGAATGTAAACTAAAGCCCCAAAGCCTTTCCTCGAGACTCATTCTGTAAGCAAACACCAACATAGACTTGAACTAATTTTTACCGTACTTACAGGTCGAATAATGTCAATAAAAAGTTGATTTATATTTAATTTGTTTTACAGTGTTATCCTATCTTCAGTCATCCAAATCGCCATTCCTTGAGGAATTCCTTCGTTCGTTGATTTCGTTGCTCCTAGCTCGTACCAGACTGACGTCATTTGCCGCGGAAACCAACCAGTTTATCCAGGATTTGATTAGTTCTTTACGGCATCTTTCTGACGTCAGATCACGTGCTGACAATGGAGCAATTATTGACTGGTTACCAGTTCTTGACCCCGATATCGTCAACATATGCCCTTTGAAACAAAGAGAGTTATTGTTCGGGATTGGTGAATCTAGGGAGGAGGTTGTGGAAGGGATAAGTGGGGATCGTAAGGTATCCCAAGGATTATTATTATTGGTCTTGCTCACTCACAGTGGTAGTTGGAATCATCTTCAAGACTCTCTTGATTGGTTGCTAAGCCAAGATAAAGATACAAGGTAAATAATGGTGTTACTATACAAAGTAGATGGTGGTATTCACCATACAAGGAAAGTGTTGGTGTTCACCATACAATAAAAATGGTAGTTTTGTCATGCAAGGTAAATTGTTACCATACAAAGTAAATGGAAGTGTTACCAGATAACGTAAATGTTCCATGTATATTAGAGGCAGACATCCTGACGGGGTATACGCTAGGAGGTGCTCAAAAGTTCTAGCACTCCCTTGCCTGATGCATCCCCTAGAAAAATGTGCACCCCGACTTCGAGGTGGGCATTGATCCTCCCCTGATTTATATCAGCATCTCTGTTGTCCTCGTCGTTTTGAAAGAACGACAAAGATACATTTAATACCTTTCAACATCGAAGCACTGCACTGGCAATTGGTTATAAAACCTGTGTTTGACAAATTTCAAACACAATGAAAATAACAGCATGAAAATATCAAAAATATTCTTAATTTTTGAGATGAAATAGTAATCCACTTAAGAGAATTTATTTTATCGAGGTCAGCCTGAGAAGGTGTTAAATTTTAGGGCATTTCAAATGACATTGACATTTCTTTCTTTTCTTTCTTAAATTGATTGTTTAATGTTGATTTTAGAGTTGATCCGACATCAGCTTTAAGTTTTGTTGAAAGTTGTTTAAGTATTCCTCAGTTATGGCAAGGAAAAGATACGAAATCATCGAAAGGCATTGAAACTAGTTGTAATGCTGAGAGCTTGGACGGTGAAGTATTGAACTTATCGACTGATCAACTAAGATGTATTGTTATCTACATATTGATGGAAGCTAAGAAAATGACAGCTAGTAAGTACAGTTAATCATTATTATACAATTACCTAATTGGTAGCGTGTTTGGATAGCTTTATCCAAACACGCTGGGATGTTGCGGGAGTTGCGAAAAGCTACTGAAATCATTAGATAATTGTTTTATAAAATAACAACAAATTTTCTCGCAACTTTTATTGTAAGCGAAAGTGGCTTTAACCTGTGTTTGGATCGTGTTATCCAAACACGGCTATTGACCAATCAGCGCGCGCGTAGCACATATGTTATTTTATAAAAAAATGTACTGAATATTGCTAAAACAGTCATAAAAGAACCTCGATATGGTATCATATTCTATGCCAGATTGACTAAATACCCTATATTTGGAGTCTAGTAAGGAACCAAGTAGCGACCATTGAAACTGGTCGTGCAATGCTGACAGGAGCATACTGTGGCGTTCTAACAGTGACTATTGTTCCAAAATTATACCGACGAAAAACATTAAAGAATGAAATTCGTTTGTGTATGAAATAAATCTATCAAGTGATGTGTAAAGCTGGCGTTTAATTAGTGATATTTACCATATCTGATTTGTCCAACCATGTTACTAAAATTAAGTTTCCCTCCCTGTTCGCTAAGCTTGGCTTTATAAAATTTAATATACCTTCCTGTTTGTCGGAGTTTTCTCCAACAGTCTCGTTTTCATGTTTCTTTTCTTATACCACTTATTCCAGAATATAAAGGTCCTTCCAGTGAAGTCGATGATCTTCTGGAGAACCGAGTTTCTCTTCTCTTACGTTGTTCAAATGGAAAAGAAAGAAATCTTTGTACTGTGATTAAACGTTTACAAAGTGATACAAGGTCAGAAATAGAACGTTGTGAGTTGTATAAAGGCAGATTTCCATTCTCTGCAAAATGTCGCGCGATCGACTTTTTGCTGTATTTTTACTGTAAATATCCTGCATATAGGGCGGTTTTAGTTTGTTTACACCGGGAATGATGTCACTAAATGAGGTCAAAATTAATTCCAAGATGGCGGACAAGACCATTCTTTCAACTTAAATATCTCGGTAATAAAACAAGATATGAAAGAACACTAAAGTGATGTTATATATCACTTTTATAGTTCTTTTAGATTAGATAAACTTAAAATCCATTACCGATACCATCAGAATGACAGTGAGATTCGATTGAAAGATTTTTAAACAATATTTTTTACATTTGTCTTTACTTTAGCATAACTTTTGTAAAGTGTCCGCTCAAAGAAACGACCAACGATATTACAGTCGAATATTTTTAAAGGGCATTAGCAGTTATTAATTTTGGCGATTTAAATAAATAAATAATAAAAACATGAGAATTGCTATCTGAAAACGTCGGCTTTAGTACAGCAAAACCTTCACTACAGTAAAACCCCGCATAAACGAACTAGTGGGATATAAAACACCAGCCCCATTAAGTGACGAAGTTCAATTTCTTTTTAACAAAACATATTTTGTGTTGCGCCATCTTGAATTTGCACAAAATTATCTATATTAGATAATTCATATTTTTTTAAAGATGGTCAAATGAGTTACGTCATCAACTTCTTATGAAACTTTACCTTCATCTTCCCGAACTTCTCTCCTGGATCGATAACCCTGACTCAGTTTTGAATTTAAATTTTACCTCCAATGCAAAGTTTGGCAAGGTAAGTTCACAACAAAAAAAATTGTGTACTTAATGAATAATTATAATTATGATAAATGTAATAATTAGAATATGAGTAGTAAAAGTTATAGTAATAATTATGATAATAAACAATTATTATGATAATTGTAATAAGTGACATTGAAATTTTCGATGATTAAAATTTCATTAAAACAACACTACTCGATACTGTTGTTACAACACTCGACACTGTTGTTAAACTCGGCTTCGCCTCGTTTAACAACACCGTCTCGGGGACACAAACCACACTGTTTCCCGAGGTATCAGTAAATAAATGATAATATCTTAAAAAAGCTAAACTCCCCATCAACAAGTCTACTGAACGTTAAACATTGTGAAATATTATGACAAATATTTTTTAGTTCGATGGATTTTTTCATCGTATGATTTCCATTTTGAGTGAATGTCAACCTGGTCAAGCTTACGAAGATCGTGTGGCTGGAGTCATATTACTTTGTAGAAAAATGGCGTCCTTGCATCCTGCTCATATTTTAAGGTAGTATATTTTAAGGCAGTAACAGGTCTAAGTAAACAGTTATTACCGAAGGAGGGAAGGGAAAGAAAACAGGGGAGAAGAGGAAAAGGAGTGACACTTTTGTGACAATGGCCACAATTTTTAGAAAACGTAACGTGCTGACACCAATGGTCGGGCGTTGGTACCACAGTGGTGGGTTGATGGCAGTATAGTGGTAGAATAGTGGAGAGGTGGTAGTGATACAGTGGTGGGGTGGCAGTGGTGGGATATTAATGGTACAGTGGAGAGGTTGTGGTGATATTGTGGTGGTCTTGGCACAATGGTGAGGTGTTAATGGTCTTGTGGAGAGGTGGTGGTGACATAGTGGTGAGGATGGCACAGTGGTGAGGTGTTAATAGTACTGTAGAGAGGTGGTGGTGACATAGTGGTGAAGAAGTGGGAACAATTATAAGAAAACCTAGTGTTCAAATTTCAGAAATTTCAACGAAAAGGATTTTAACCGTTATTCCTGTAAAATGTTGTTACCATAACACTGCATAATAGATATTTAAAGTAGATAGATAAAATAACACTTCCTGGCAAATAAAATTGTTTTGCCTTAACGTAAACCTAATAACTTGTCAACATAACTCTATAACAACACTGTCGAAAAAAGGGTTAACGAATTTTTTATTTACAGAAATCTTCCTATGATAGCTGCTCTTCTTCGTGGTCGAACCCACTTGACTTCAAAAGAATTTTATCATCAAAATCACTTTTTATTCTTCACTCACGTTTTGGCATTGCTGGATAGCTTACGACCGTATATCTTTGATAATTGTCCTGTAAGTTGTTCAAAAAGTTGTTTGGGGTGGGGAGGGTAAACAAAAATTGTCAACAGAGCATCTTTTCAAGATTTTGTGAAGATGTTCTGTTGATAATAATTAAAACAATTACTGGCAACAGACTATTCAAAGGCAAAACTCTCTAAATAGGGCATTTTAAAAAACAACTTTAAATGTATTAACAAAGTAAGAATGTCGTTATTAATGGTCATATATTTTTTTAGTTCATTCAAGAAGGCCTTCAAGACGCTTTAGACAGTTTTCTTGACGTGGTTCAAGTAAGCAAGAGTTTATTTTTATGCTTTAAGCATAGGAAAAGAGAAATTTTGCAATACATAATGCAATACTTTTGTATCGGCGCGTGCGCAAACTTTTTGTTTGTGTGTGGCGAGGCTAACATTTTTGTAACAATTTGTTAACACTCGTTACAACCGGTATTTTTACGTCAGCATGCGATGCCTCCAATTCGAGATGGAAACCGAACTGGTCGTGTTAGTAGGTTATATATTTTGTTGTTTATGGAGGGAAATCCCGTGTACAAACTGCTGTCCACGTTCACCAAATGCTCAAATTCTCTCTGTTATCTTTCAGTCGAGTTGTGTCAAGGGAGTGGAACGAGCAGGCATGGTTGCTAAGTTAGTGGAATTTTTTCAACAGTTTCTTACTTGTAATCCGAAGTGTGCCTTCAAATATCTCCAGAAAAAGATTGAATTTCTTGAGTACGTTTTTTAATTTCTTGAGTACGTTTTTTTTAAAGCAGTTGTTTAGTTAGTCTTATTTACGTGAAGCCCAGGAGCCAGAAGTGGTTACCACGCTCCCTCTCACCACTAGCCTGGTTGGTCAGGGTTTAACCAGTGGAAAACCCTCTTTACCCAAAGGGCCAGATAGAGTTTAGAGGCAGTGTTTCGAGAAACGATTTCCATAAGCCTTTTACTGTGGGGGAGGGTGTCGTCGAATAAAACAAACAAAGGACTTTTCCAAAGAAGGACAATAATATTTTACCCCTCTCCTCTTAGTGACAAACAGGACAGTAATATTTTACCCCTCCCCTCTTAGTGACAAACAGGACAGTAATATTTTACCCCTCCCCTCTTAGTGACAAACAGGACGGTAATATTTTACCCCTCCCCTCTTAATGACAAACAGGACAGTAATATTTTACCCCTCCCCTCTTAGTGACAAACAAGACAGTAATATTTTACCTCTCCCTTCTTAGTGACAAGCAAGACAGTAATATTTTACCCCTCCCCTCTTAGTGGTGACAAGCTGATGAAAGTTTTAAGCACTATCTTTTACTTCCTTGACATTAAAAATGTTTTTAATATCCTGAATGGTGTTATAATAACTACTTATTAACCGAACGCGAGGTCCAGGCGGTAAAATATTTTGCTTGAGATTTTTTGAGTACAGACCGATCCCGAAGGGCGACGGTTGTACTATCAAAAGAAAACAAAATATTTTAGCGCACGGACCGAGCTTGGGGTTAATAAAGAGTTTATTATATGTCTCCACCAGAATGAGGAATAATTTTATTAAAGCATGCATTCGTACGCCAAGTCCGTACGGGAAAATATGGACCTGCACGTTAGTCAATCAATGTTTAAATACGCCAGTTCGTACTCGCAAGACATATAATAAGAGTACTTGATTTCTTTCAGAGATCTTCTTATGGACCACACTGAACTTTCATCTCTCAAATCACTTCTCGCTGTTTTATCAGTACCAAGGTCAATAGGTCAACACCCTCCGGAAATGACGTCATCAGAAGAATGTTCACCTCAGGAAAAAGTCGTCCCCAGCTCCTTGTTGGTAATGACCCCAGTCAGCACGCCATGGTCGTCAGGGCAACTAGAACCATTCTTACAAAGGATAGGACCAAACCAACCCGTGGCAGGTACAAACTCAAATGTGTTTATACTGTAGGCAGCTCAATGTAAAAACGTTTTTAGACACAACAGAATGCTATATTTCAGTGAGGTTAAGCACAATATGAAAACCAAAGATTAAACTTCAAATCGGCGGGCAATTTGGCTTGAGCCTGCGATCCACTAAAGGAAGAACGCGGTAAAAATGTCGCATTTTTAACCTCCAAGGCGCCTAGTATTCTAAAACACGCGACCTTTCACCGAGTGTAATTCTCAATCCTGAAGTGGGATTAATGCGAGATATTTCTTTCATACACACTATATTATTAAGGTACATTTACACTATGCGATTTATCGTATACGATTCGTCTTCTGGCGTATGTAAATTACAACTGACGCAACGTTCTCTTTAACTGTTTATGGCAAAATTTGAAGTCGCCGTTATTTTACGCGTGCTCAGTTGATTACATACGCCAGAATACGAATCGTATACGATAAATATGGATAAATCGCACAGTGTAAACGTACCTTTAGGGAATTACTAGATATCTTGGAAATTGCTAGATATTTCTATTTTAATATTTTTGCTGTATTTGTAGCTCTTTCCAATAAACCGTCACTTTTTATTGTTTTAGAAGTTCTTCAGGTTTTAATAGATCTCGATGAGACATCAAAGAGAAGAGTGGACATATTGCAGTTTTTTTTAGTGAGTTGCCTTGTTTGTCCTCTTGTTTGGTATGCACAATTGTTGCTAGGGGTGTTTGTGCATTTGTGTGTGGGGGGTGTATGTCCAGAAGGGTTTTCGTAACGGATGTGTGGCTGGGGCATGTGTAATGTGTATGTGTGAGGTATGTGAGGGACGTCTGCCTTTGCTTACGTGTGGGGTATATGTTGAGGTACGGTGTGAAGGGCTTGTGTAACGGATGTAGTGTATGAATGGAGTATGTGTAATGGGTATGTGGGTGGGGTATGTGTTGGGGTGTGTAAGGGATGTCTGTCTGTGCTGATGTGTGAGGGATTTGTGTAAGTAGTTGAGTGGGGTAAATGTTGGGGTGTGTTTATGAAAGGTTTCTGTAGTAAATATGGTGTGTGTGTGAGGCGTCTGTATATCCGTGAGGAGTTTCGTGTGTCAGGGGAAGGTGTTTGTGTGTGTGCCGGCTTATTTCAGTGTTAAATTCAGTCTAATGTTTTTTTTTTATTTTACAGCAAGATCTTGCTCGACTTACTAAAGACGTAAACGAGGCTTGTCGTGCTAAAGCTCATTCTTTAATAGCAAGACATTTAAAACAAAATCCAAGGTAAATTACGTTTAGAAAGTCACGTTGAAATATATTAACTCTCATTTTTACAACACATACCATAGCTTATCTTTGTTGATTGGCTTTTCTTGGCCTCTTGACTTCATACCAAAAAATTTTTTTATCAAGTTAAATAATGGAATTTAATATTTTTTTATTTTTAAGGGATTCAAAATTGATTTTGGATAGTTATCTTGAATGTCTTAATTCGTCAGATCCTGAAGTTGTGTTAAGTGCAGCAAAGGTTTTACCAGAAATTGCAATTCTCTCAGCTGGTAAGTTATCTCATACACGGCTAAAAACGCTCAACCATGATCATGTTTGATATCAAGCTTGATCAGGGTTGAGCTGGCCAGCTTGATCATGATCAAGGTTGATAAACCATCAACCTTGATCAACCATGTGATATTTCTAGCTGTGTATACATTAACTAATACTTTTTGACAGTACCGTTTTGTGCCAACACTCAATTAAAATACAATTTTATAATTTACAAACCTAAAATGGGCAACAGGTATAAATATATTTGTCGGTGTACTGATCTAGTTGCATGGGTACAGTTGTAGAGCCGTAGTGCACATAGGGAGTGGAATATCCCTTTTCCTTATTCTTATTGTTTATTTTAGAAAATGCCGACCAGTTATTGGAAAAAGCGTTTACAGCCTCGACTCAAAAACTAAACGATGTAGCACAACATGTTACTAAAACTCTACAAATGTTTAACATGGATTAAGAAGACAATGAGCTCAATGTTCACAGCTTGGTTTTTACTCCAGAGTTACGGGAACTCTGAGCAGTTTTTGTAGAAAAGTTAAATGCATACTAAACGATTTCGATTTTGTTTTTTCAATTTTTTTAATACATTTTAAGGATGTGAAAATTGTCAGTGAAACAAACTAAAATAGTTAAAAGTGGAATTTTTGCCAATTTTATATTGAGCAGGAAATAAAACTTTTCACAAGAGGTTGGTAATAGAGAGGTGTGACTTCACCTGCGATTGGTTTGGTCACAGAAGAGAAGTATTTCTACTGTGTGGTTTGGTCCCAACCAGTAACTAATTAGCAGAAATTATGATAAGAATTGTTTTAAACGGAAATTAATTACCACAAATTACAATTAGAATTGTTAATTACCAACAAATTATAATTAGAATTGTTATAAACAGTAACTAATTAGCATAAATGTCGAGTTCCATTTGACCACTGACAATTCAAAGTTTTCATTTTAGTGCTCTATTCTAACCAGAAAAATTGCGGCAAACCCAAACCTTCCCATAAAAAAGACGCGAAGCAAATTGGATGTTTTGGGAAACCTGACTTTTTAAAATAAAGGACAACATTTTGAGTAAAATGTTGTATTGTTTTGATTGTTCGCGTTTTCTTGTAAAAAAGTCGTATTTGTCTCCAAAGCAGTAATGGCTTATGAATAGGTATGATATAGGCTATTTATTTTATCAGACGGAGGCTTACCGATAAATGATTATAAGTATTAGAAATAAACTTCAGCTGATGGGGCTTGGTTTGGCCGGATAGATTTAGTCTGCTGTGCGCGAGAATCCTCGTCGAATGCAGCATAGGATAACCGGTTCAAACTACGTCTCACGAACTTAGTCGACTAAAAGTGCGTAGTTCCCACTTTATAGCTATAGCAGTCTTTTGAAATTGTTGAATAATTAATAAGGTTTGATACATAGTACTAATTAACCTGTATCATTTGATAAAGTATACTGAAAGACTTATTAGTATTTTGTATCAAGTAATATAGAACACTAATAGGATTATTCGACATACAAATATTCGGCTGGTGTTTGTATATCGGATACAACACAGCCGGTCATGTTGTAATTAGTACTTACAATTGTTATACTTAACATTTAACTGAGGTAATCTTGCCAGTGCACAACCAGGTAAGACAATACTTTATAATAGTTGGTTATAGTAACCCCCCCAAAAAGGCAATTTCTAAAATTTCTTGTTACCGGTAACCTTTCCGTTTCCTGTAGACAAAAACACCCAACCTGAGACAAAATTTTCTAATTAACAATTAGACAACGACTCCGAGTTGTCTAATTGTTTTAGTATACATTCAGTTCCACGGTACAAACAAATACAGTTTTTCTTATCTAGACTAATGAAAATGTTTGTTTTTTTGACCGCAATTTTGTCTGGTTTTTTGACATTTCCCCCAACCGTTGTCTATTACCGAATAGACAACGGTTGAGTAGCCAATCAGAGCGCAGGATTTGTAATAGAGTAATTCGCAAAAGCAGCTTATTTCCATCATTTTTCAGCGTTTTTACACAAGTTTTACAAATGTCAAAAAGTGGCCAAAATCGGCCAAAAAGTTAAGGCTATCCCCTTTACTTTTTGGTATTTTTTGGCCATTTTTCAACATTTTTAAAACTTCTCTAAAAACGTCAAAAAACGTTGAATTAACGCAACAGCAACTTATTTGCATCATTTTCAGCGTTTTTACACAAGTTTTCCAAATGTCAAAAAGTGGCCAAGATCGCCAAAAAGTTAAGGTTAACCCCTTTACTTTTTGGCCATTTTTCAACATTTTTAAAACTTGTCTAAAAACGTCAAAAAAACGATGAATTAACTCAACAGCAACTTACTTGCATCATTTTACAAATGTCAAAAACTGGCCAAAATCGGCCAAAAACTTAAGGTTAACCCTTTTACTTTTTGGCCGATTTTGGCCATTTTTCAACATTTTTAA
>JAOBAZ010129550.1:0-11069 GCA_026546875.1 Pteroeides caledonicum | reverse complement strand
CATTAAATATTTTAATCAACATGCTGCTTTTGTTTTTTTCACTACTCACCGTATATGAGCTGATATACGGTGACTATCTTAACCAATGAAATTGCAGTAAAGCTCATATACAGTGGATAACTATATTATAAATCATGATATATATACACACATCCTTACATATTGCGTGTAATTGATTTGACAGGTTGACTGATGTATTTTTAGAAATTATCACGTTTCGAAATGATGCCCACGTGACCAAAATGCACCAATCAGCTGTGGTCGGTTGTCAATACAGCCGGGCTTGAACGTTTTCGCGTAGCTATGGGTAAATCGATTTCTTTACTTAACGTTTTCAGAACTTTGTGTTGACTGTTTCCTTATAATGTTTAAATAATTGTGGAGTTTTTATATTGAAGAGCGCATCGTCTTATATACAACGCTGTTAGTGGGAAGATGAGAGGTATACAGACATATAAAGGAAGCTAAGTTAGCAAGATTATGGACAGAGGTATGACAAAATTGATTTGTAGTACTGCGTTGTAATGTCATTTAAGGGCAAATAAAGCAACAGATTAAATCGCCTAATCAACGGGTTTCTATCATTTTACTATATACATTTAGTGTAATTATTTGCCTTGCGTTCGTAGCCTTAAAATTAAGCGCGGTTAAACAGAGCAGCTGTTTGGCCTATCGCTGTTTAATATTGAAAATACATTTTAAACTCGAATTGTGGTTTAGACTTTACTAGGCAAAACTGAACATACTACATGGACAAGCCCGTCATCTAGTATTTCAGTATAAGCTAATTTACCACAATTTTCAATAAAGCCTAATTTTTCATCTTGTATTTCTCGTAAGATTATCATCTAATTTTTGTTATAACACTATAAAATTGTTCATTTCCCTCACTTTTAAAACACCATCCCAATTTATGTTTATATCTAAACATCTCTCCATTCTTAAGTGCTTTCCTGAATGCAACGCTTAAGTGGCATTCATTAATTTGAAGTAGAGAGAACCTGTAGTTTGTTTTTTACAATTTTTAGTATTTCCTTTTATCTGAGGATTCTATCCGCCAGAAAAATGTTCTGAGACTGACAGGCATTTTAGATAGCATTTTAACGATACACGTATAATAGTGGTTACATAGACGTAAATATGAAGATAAGACTGTGTTTTGATATCGATATTGAAGTATGATAGTAATGTAAGAGCTGTGTCGTGCTGTTTTGAACGTAAAATTACATGCAAATATTGTCATTGTGCACAAGTTGACAACTTTCTGTATTTTTGATTGTCACAAATAAATTGGTTGTACTAATCGTAATTGCTACAGTGTACGTTGTTACTTATTGTAGTGGTCTTTATATATTGTATTATCTAAAGAATATTAGCAAGTTTTTAATACTTTTTCTCCTTTAAAATTTCATGTGTGTATTTTCATAAGTGTACAAGCATGAATTGAAACTCAATATTCATGTAAAAGTAAAATTATTAGGAGATTCTAGATGTTTTTCAGCAACAGAGAAGGTACTAAAGAAGGTATAAGATGCCAAAAAAGTCTACTCTAGGACAATTACAGAACAATGTAATATTTAGAGTGCAGCACCACCTGTAAATGTGGTACTTTAACAGTCATATTGACACGAGAATGTATTAAGTAAATACACAACTTTTATTTTATGAAAAAGTAATTATACTGTAGACTAATATGAAAGATACTATTTCACTCAGTACATTGTATCATAAAATTATGCAAAATCAACATATTATAAACTTTTTACTACTGAATATTAATGAATATTGCAACTGAACAGACAAAAAAGTAGTGCAATGCTCCAATCAAAAATTGTATTTTTATACGTAATTATCTTGCCTAAAATGAGTGAGAAGTTGATTGGTTCATCTCTAGATTATCTTATGCATATACATATAAAAACAATTTGCTAACTTTCATTCACATTAACTGATACCATCTTGTTCAATTTGTTTGCCTTTTTAAGTTATGATATTTTTTTTGCTTTTAGAATGCCAGTTCTGGCAGCAAACCAAGTGAGTTTAGCCGAAGTGCTTGAAGTGAAAGGTGGACCTTTAAGTGAGGAAGAGATATGGGCCATTCTTTGTCAGGCTAGTAAGGAACTTGAACATATTCTTGCAAAAGGTATGGGTATATATATTGTGATATTTGATCCATTAATAGTGTACCATTTGCATCAATGCAACTATTATTCATCTACAGTACTTGCCAAGGGGTTATTCTAATGGATGTTACTGTGTCAACCATGTTATCTACCCATGTCTCTTATTAATTCCCATAAGAAATCATTTTTTCTCCATTTGCCCTACTGTACTTAATTATTTTGACTTTTGCCAAATGTTGTGCTATATCAGTTGATTTTACACAAGTAAGGGGAGGGTTAGATGCTCAAAGCTCAGTTAACTTAGCAGTTAAGTGGAGTTCTGAGCAAAATTATTGGACTCTGTTTTGTTGAAACAACATTGTTCAATTTTTAGCAGGGTTTAGGAATTGGTTTAACTCTTTCATGGCGACACTGGCCGTGTTTGACAACTTCACAGATTCCACTCTGTTTCACAACAACATATTTTACCTGCCAGGGGAAAACCTCCCACTGTCCACTGGTTAAATGTTATGATGTAAATTTTCATAAAAAAAACTGTAAATTGTAATACAGTAAAATAAAACAGCTGGTTAAAATTTACCTCTACAGTTAACATTGACAAATGATTCAGTCAAAAATGCTTAACCAATTGCTGGTAGAAAGCTTTCTCTGGTAATCTGTAAATGTCCAATACTTGTGCCTGGAGCACAGCTGCATATGTGTTAAGCAATTCTGCTGCCAATATACACACAGTATTTAATGCACAAGCCATTTTATATTGGTAATATACATGTATAACTGCAATATTTTATAATGGTATATACACATATACTATACCATATGTATCATAGAATATAACCTGCACCTGAGGCAGTATATCTTTTTAAATAAACACAGTAAAGCTCAGTACTGTATGACTTACAATTTAATAATAATCACTCCTTAAAAGGGCCTTTCTATGAAGTAGTGAGTTCTAATTGTCAAATTATTACTGCATATTTACATTTTTTATCAAAAATATATAAGCCTAAAAATATATAAGCATAAAAATATATAAACATACTGTAACCTGTGTGGTTATTATATTACCGCAGCTAAAACTCACTGATTAGAATATGAAATGTGTTTACCAGTAGAGGACAATTATTGATAAAAACTATAATTAGGAATTTGCAGTGTATAATTATGAATATATTGTAATTAAGCAATCATGGGACTTGCAGTGCATGGCATTTAATTAAGTAACTAGGTAGGTTTAATTTTATACAGAGATAAATGTGTTAAAGATTATTGTCAGCAAAATGAATTGGCCTATTTTAGAACTTCTATTGTTTTATTTTTGTGATTTGTAAAGAAACCTTTAAAAGTCAACAATTCAAATAAGTATAAAATAAAAAAAACAACATGAAAAAACGTCTTGAAATAAAACTTAGCATTGTTAAAATTAAAATCAAGAGAAACAATGTTCAGGTGATATTTCTAATTTATTACACAATCATTTTTGAACCTGATTTTGAAAGTGATTTAGGTTTGAAAGTGATTCCGTAATAGATTTGAAATATCACTATATATTAAACATTGTGTTTGTCTTGATTTTAACTTAAACATTGACTTTAATTTCAAGATATTTTTATTTAGAGCATGGTATATTTTATATTTGTGATTAATATACAAGCAATTTTACTCACCAGTGGTAGACTTCCTAGACTTCAGTGTTGAAAAGGTTAAAGCTAAAGTATCTCATTAACCTTTTCAGCTCTGCCGCTTAGTTCTTAGGACTTTTGTTTTATCTTGTTTAATACTGGACAATTTCATGAAACACCAAACGGTTATTCTACTGTATTTATTAAAAATTGAAAATCTGATTAAATTTGTACATTTTGCATTGTATAATTAATTCAAAATTTACATTGTTATGACAGGCCTACTTAAATACGCCAATAGTAAGGAATATTTTAAGACAGCTGCTGAAACCAATTATTTTTGCTTGGGCAGCTTTAAGCCATAGTAGAAATTAATTTTGTAATTTGTGGCTGTTGTATTTACTCAACAAACAATTAGTATTAAAGATACAATATTCTAGATATATTATTTTTTTGCTTTTCATTTATTTTTTTTTCTTACTATTATTTATTAAATTCTATTTGGTTTATTTAAAAGATCATCTGGTATTACCCCCCTGTACAGTACATATACATAACATTCATATTGTAATAATTATCTAATCCTTTCTAAGCTAGTAAGGAAGAGCTATTAAACAATTCACTACTCTCAAATATAAAACAACATAAAATTAAAAGATTTTGTTGTTATAACCCAAACAAATTCATCTTCTAAAAAGTTTTCTTAATCTTTTGTTATCTAAAATAAAATTAAAAAGATGTTATGGTAACAGCAGATTTATAAAGATCAAGACCCTTGACATTAACTTACATGTGTCATTCAGTGTCATCTTTCCAGTCAGGCTCACAAACTGGAAGGAAAGATATGAAACCTAAAGAGTAAATCTCCAAAAGACAGACTGACAGTGTATGACATTTGTTGTTTAACTTTTAATTTCATTCTCAAGGTAAAGGAAAAAACCATGGACAACCTGCTTTGTTTATTTCTCCGGAATCATTAATTCTTTGTTATTCTGGCCATGTGAAGATTACTTCTTTGTCTGGTAGAGGTATGGCAAAACCCTTTTGGGAAAATTGTGATTTATTTTATTATTATGAAGTTTTTGTTTAATATGTTGCAGTAAGATAGGGTCAACTTAGTAAAACTTGTCAATATAGTTAATGAATTACAGACTTACTGTACAACATAACAACAATTATTTTAGCATAAATGATTCAATTTTTTTATGCACGTAATATATACACATGTATGTTTTGCCTGAAACTTAGAATAGTGTTGAGTATTCCAAGCTAGAGTATATATTAATAATTTTGTTATTTTAAACATTTGCAGAAAAATATAAAAACCCAACATATCATGCTCCAGAGTTAAATTTGAGTATTGTTCCTCCAAGTGATGGAGCTATTGAAAAGGTTGGTTGGTTCTCTAAATACAATTAAACTATCGCTATTACTGTAATACAACATTTGATTGGGTGACATGCCTCTATTCTTACTCAATAACGCACACTTGTGGCATCAGCCATTAAAACTGTGTATTACATGTATATCCCATTAGAAAATAATTAAAGTACTTGTTGTTATGGTGTAATAATGCACTCAGGGAATGTTGGAAGAATACCTGATAAGCTTATAAAACACCTTGCTACTCCTCATGTTTTACAAGCCTGCTTCTCTTTTGCTTCTCCCAATGTTCCCCATCGTGTACAGTACTATCATACCATAACATTTGGCATATAACTTTTTTAATTCTTAATTAAATCTAGCTCATACAAGCTTTATATAGTACTCAATTATTTGCTTATGTCTGTTAACTCTTTGACAACAAATTTAACTCCTTTCCAAGTTGGTCAAATTGTCTAACCTTTATTGTAGATGTATGTGTATTCATTGGGCATGACTGTCTATTATGCAGCTGAATATGCACTGGCTAAATCCAAGGTAAATTTACATAATTAGTTTATTTTTTTAACAATTTAAACTAGACAAAACATTATTAACCCAGTGTCTGTTGTCTTGTTTGTATTATTTTGAAATATGACTAATGCAAGAGTCTGTATTGGTGATTGTATAGTTTTTTATTTTCCTTGTGGAGCTCTTCACGTGACAACTAATTATCTGGCAGAGTAAAATACACCATAGGTGGTTCAGCCAACATAGTAGGGAATGGGTTACCTGTAATTTTAACAGTGCACTCACAATGATAAAGTTAGGGATGATTAGGGTTATTTCAAGGATACTTAGGGTTAGCTTAGGATTAGGTAGGGTTTAATGGGTACAAACTAAGTACAAACTTGGTTTACGGTGAGTGCTGTTCATTGTACAATAATACTGAGCGTCATTTTCCTTTGTGTACCTGTGCATCTATTTACTTGTTACATGTCAAGTGATCAAAACTTAAAAATATTTTATAATATTTTTATATAATTTTTATAATAAAAATATATCATCACATCTGGTTCACAGGGTTAACAGTTATTTTCATAATACATCAGAAATCAGCTGATTACTTTGTTGTAACAGGCTGATACAGATTAAAAAAGAATATGATTGGTATTTCCAGGGCAAATTTAAACGTTTTATCACAACTTTGCAAAATTGGAAAGGGCATGAAAAAGTGCAAGAGTTGGTGGAGGCATTTGTCAAGACCAAATCACTCCACTTTCTTAACTTTCAAAGTGTACCATTGAACTCAATTGGACATGCCATGTCAGGAAAACACATGACAAATGTTGAAAATATGTTTTGTGCTTTGTTCATAGTTTTTAAGTTGCCCAACCTTCACAACTCTGCAGGTTTTGTTATATTAGCTTTTTTGATTTTTTAAAATAATGTTTTTAAAAAAATAGATGGCACATCTTAGTGTTTCTTTGGGTAACCTGTTGTTGTCTATGTGTGAGGAGTTAGCAAGAGGAAGATTTACATTGAGAGAAGTTTTACGGGTAAGTCATTTAAACTATCTATACAATATTACAATACACTCTATGTAGTACAATAGAATCCCAGTGTTTCTAATTTATAACTTACTGTATCTTTTATACCACATGTATACAATATTATTACAATAAAGTCTATGTTATCACAATGTTATAACTTATCTTTCATACCATGTATAAGTTAACCACCTCATCTGTGCATGTGGTACGAACACTTCCTCATTATATTAACATAACACTTTGTAAATATGAATATCAAAGCCTAGCAAAAAGCTTTTAAAAGAGCCATAATATGATGTAAATAGCTTTAGTCATATTCACTTAATTCTGCAATTTGACATTAGTCTGAAGATGTCTTCGGTTAAGACGAAACGTTACGCTTTTTTCAATAAATATTTTTTTACCTTTTATTGTTTATGGCTCTTTTAAAAGCTTGCTGGGCTTTGTTATTCATTTTGAGAATCCGTTTCCCGCCTGGTATCTCCCTGGTTACTTCGTAAATACATAATTTTAGTTCCTCATATCATACTAGTTTATTAACTAATTTAATTTTATTTGTTACTGTAACTAATGACAGTCTACAGTGTACATACAGTATGCACAACCGAAATAAGTCTTTTAAAAGTTGACTTATATGTTTTGAATTTATGACCTTGTCGCTAACAAGAAACATTGGGCATGTATATTATCGAATGCAATATATATTGTACATAACTTCATTATGTTTTCATAAATGTTTTTAGTCTTGTGGTAGTAAATACAGTCAAAGTTCTTACAACGAAGTGATCAAAAATCTCGTTGTCATGGTGCTTGGCAACAATATCCCTGAGGTAGGTCTACCTGTACAGTAGCAGCACAGAATTATCTATTCTGTGGTAGCAGTATTATTCTAACACTGCAACTTTAAGGCAATACAAAGAACGTATTCAGTGAAGCGAGACTTATATTCGCATTTTCAGGATTACGGTTCGCCAATTGCCACTCTTCCCGTAATTTTGTTTCACCCAGTGCACATGTTTGTGTTAGTCAAATTTGCATTTTCAGGATTACGGTTTGCCAATTGCCACTCTTCCCCATTTTGCTTGACCCAGTGTACGTGTTTGTGTTAGTCAAGTGCTGCTGGCTCTATGGTCTTAGAGGTGTAAATCCGATTGGAAAAGTATAGGGAATAATTTAAAATGGGCAAGAAAACTAAAATTAATAATGTTTTCATTTAGCGTATTCAAGATGACGACATCCTACCTACTAAACTTACACTTAGAAGAAGCTACAGCTCAGAAAACCAGGTATGGTATTTTTTTTGGTCTACAACCACCTTAGTAAAGTTTTCGATTTATATATAATACAAGAACAATTCACAACTAGATTGGAACCAGTTGGCTGGGCAATCTTGGTTTTTTTGCGTTTAAACGTCATTGCTTTGATTTATTAGAGTGATAACAACTGCAATTTTTTTGCCTACCGTATTAGCATCCCTCAAGAAACATCAAATCAATGTACCGTCAATCAAGTTTAGAGCTGCCATCTCCACCTTTAGCCCAGCGAGTCACCCATGGTCAAGCAACAGCTGCAGAACTAGTTGGTACTAACGACAGAAATCCTAACACACCAGACGACCAACAGGTCAACTATCACTCACCTAACAAATTCATGACGAAGATACCTCATACACTAGGTACAGTGAAAATAGTTTAAAAATAGGTGCAATCTACGTACACGCGCCCACCGCTTGATAATCACACCAGTTGAGGGCGATTGTAGAATACCCAGCCACATTTTCCAGGTTTCATTAACACACGTAAATGAATACAAGAATCACTTCAAAATAATTTAAGTGTAATGTTTAAAAGCAAAATCACCACAATATTATATATGTATATATATACCATCGGAATTCGGACGTGGTTTTTAAAGAACGAGGCAGTCATATATTTGCTGTAATGTATGAAAGGTTAATAGTTGTAAGCGGTGAAAATGGATGGGTATTTTACAATCTAGCCCACTAGGGCACTAGTTGAGTCATCTTTGACGATTTTTGTTGTTTATTTTTTAATTTAAGACAAATATCGAAAGTACTTGGAGAAAGCGAGGAGTAAGAAGTCCGAGAGTGTTACATCGCCGGTAGTGGCTGATAGATCAATTGAACTGAAAACCCGTTATGGTCAATATGGAACGATACCTCTAGTAAATGGACGACATGGTTCTGAGTTTCGAACACCAAGAAGGAAATATCGAAGAGCACAGTCTTATCACGAAGGTGATAAAGGCTACGAAGAAGGACCTTTTAATGGTTTTCAAACGAGATCAAGAAGCGAAAAACAACAATCTGTGAGATCTTCAGGTAAGACTTTTTTAAAATTATTTCGCGACATAATGTTGGTTGTATATACCTTGCTATATACCGTGTTCTACCAAACTGTTCTGGTTCTGTTTGTAATATATATATAGTGGATGATACATACTGATATTAGTTCGTCTATATAGAGTAATGAATGATGCCTACTTGTCTATTGCTTGTTTTTTCAGTTGGTAATGTCTAAAATTAAAAAGATTCAAACATTCTTTCTAGGTCATTATTACAATGCACCGAGCAGTGATGCCTCAAGTGAAGCGTCATCGTTGTCAGACCAACATGTTAAATCAACATTAAGTTCGGCACCATCTTCTTCACTTGTTTCTTTGATGGAAGGAAGTTATCAGCCGGAGTCTACACTTACTGATCATGGTAGTGACTACTGGGAAAGTGTGGGATCATTGGGGACTGGTAGTGAACTGGCGCAGTCTCGGTAAGAATGAAATAAACGCTGAAAATTGTGATCGTGGATAGTAGAGTAAATTAGTATATCAAAGATATTTTTGTCATTTATACCAAAGGTGGTTTCATGTGGTTTTATGAAAGGTGAAAAGGTTCCTATGTATTGGTATTTTGTTTGAAAAATAAAACAGTCTTGCATAAAACAGCGTTTCGAGAAACAGAAATTTTAACGAACTATATAAATATAAACGAACAAAGAAAATGTTTTAGCATGTTAATCTTAAAAGTTCGTCAACCTTAATTTTTTTTAATAATATTAGTATAAGTTATTAGTGTTCTATTGCAAATAAAGCAATTCGATTGGCTAAGCTACTCATTATCTATTGTCAATAGATAGCTAATAGCGACAAACTGCGTTATGTAGCCCGTTTTCTTTTTAAACACAAGTAAATTAAACATGTTGTGGAATATTTTTTATATTTATTTTTCTACTAAAACAATGAGATTATTCGCTCTCAATTTCGACAACTAATAGTTGATTCACGCTCATGAACTCTACGCTCATAGAAATCTCGAGGTCGTAATCTAAATGTTAAATGTTATATGTGAACAAAGAATCCCGTCATTTCTTTCAAGGGACTGGCAGCGTTCGTCTGTAAGCGATTTGCGATCCGTTTCACAACAGAGTTATATTGAAGAAGACACCAAGTACCCTAACGGACTGGGTCATATCAAACAATGGTCACCGGGTGATGAAGGGGAGAGAAAATATCGGTCGGAACAAAATTTAGCCACACCTGAAAAGAACCTAAAAAAGAAACCAAAAGCCAAGTTAAGGGTAAGATATACTGCATTTAAACATAATCAGAAGATGGTCTGGAAGCTTGTTAAAAATTCAATAGAACTCATTATCTATGTTGATCTTGGTTTATGCAAACTCTGTGCACCTTTGTCATCACGTGATAATTGCATCTTGGGGCGATCAACCAGTAACAGTGCTTTAAATCTTCATTGTTCAAACTCATGGATGAGTGCTTTTCCGAATCATTCTTATTGGTTGTTTACCTCACTATTCAATAGGCACGTGACCAGAAAGGTACATAAACTTGCATAAACGTAGACAATAACTTAGCTTCATTGTTCATTAAAGCCCGGTTCATATATGATCGTTGCGATCGCTACGAATCACTGAAAAATTAGTTCAGCGATCGTGGCGATCATATGTGAACCGCGATCGTAACTTGTGGTTGTACTTTTTGTTTTTATAATCTTTAGAGTTTCTTTGGGCCTGAATTTGTTCAAGTTTCTGAAGATCCCAATAAATCATTGGTCAACATTACACCGGTAAAATATTTCATAAAATACAAATTGCTTAGATCTTTCTTAATACATTTTATTTCCTCGTGTCTGTTGCATAAACAATTATTTCACAAAAAACATTTCCAAAGGGCTATCTCTGTGGAGGATGTCCTCAAATAAAACAACAAAAATTTCCAAAAAAAGACAAAAATGTTTCAGCGCTCCTCTCCTAGTGAAAGGAAATGTCTTTTGAAAGTGGAAACACTGGGTATAAGTTAATTTATTATATGGCAAACACAGATGGCGCACGCTGATTGGTTCCCTAGCGGTCCGGTAAAAAGCGTATTGACCGGTC
>JAOBAZ010129439.1:0-11069 GCA_026546875.1 Pteroeides caledonicum | reverse complement strand
TTGCTTTCATTTAAGGTGGTTTGATACTCAAATTCAGCAGAAATGACATTTTTCCTGCATTCTTTGGTTTATAGTGTAGGTGTGACCTTCATTCTGGTTAACTACATAGCTATGGTGGTAAGTTTGGTTATTAAATAACTTCTCTGTTTGTAGCGTTAGTAGATCTAAAGAAATCGTCTTCAAAGTAACCCTCGTTATATGTAAACAAAATGCAAATCAGGTTGTCCCAATTTATTGTAAACATTTTGATATCCTTTGAGGGTATAACACTTTCCAATTACCAAGGTCACCATCAGAACTATGCAGTGAACCAGATAGCTCGCCCTTTGTTGGGAAACTGACAATTCCGAAGATGACTAGCACCCGTATTCCCCCTTCGGTGCCTCAGCTGCAAGTGTTTCATCTATAGCGATAGCTATGACCTTTGTGCGAGCACTGATTTGATAAGGATCGCGTGCACTATTTTTCTCTGTATTGGACAAAAATGAAACCACAAGAGCATTCCTCTCAAACGAGTCGAGGACGGAAAACGCCACGTTTCCCCAACAAAAATCTTATTGTCTGTGAATGAATGGGGACAAGAACAGTTTATGTAAGCCATTATGTAAAGCTATGATTTTTTCCTGCAATTAATATTGGGGTGTTTTTTAATGATGTATTTTAAAAAATACACAGCCTATCTTTTTAATTAATATCCAGTAGCAATTATATATTATATCGTTAATTATCACTTTGTTTTATAGCAATCTTTTCATTGACATGTTAAGTCGCCTGGTGTTTATCTAGCATACCTTATTCAGTAAATACCCAACTTGTTTCAGCACTGTTTTACGTAGCTAGCGGGACTTTATAAGTTTTGTGAAACCCCATATTTTTTATCGATTAGCCTGGATTTTTCCCAAAATGTTCGTTGTTCGACTGACATCGGAAGAATTGTAGAGAAACGAAAAAAATTCGATAAGTTGTTGTATTGTATTGGTTGTTTATCAAAGAAGATACTTGATAAGATGCGTTTCGTCTAATTGTTGACATACCTGTATAGAAAAAAGGTTCTGCATTGTTTACAAGAATATTGTGACAGTAATGAGCCTTATCAAAAAACGTATTTGTGCAATGAACAACAATAAAACCCGTTTCGAATGTTTGATAAAGCTTATTTCCTGAATGGAGAAATTCTCGTTTTTATTCGGAATAACCACACTCGTTTGATGAAACCTAACAGGATAACATGTCTTTTAACACCAACAAGGCAGTAAACACCTCTTGACTTCATTTGAAATTATAATTTACACGTGTGTACGATGACCAGGCTTTTTCAAAAAGAGTTCACTGTTTTCGCCGAAGCGGACTTAGTAAAAAAAACAGGCCATATGAAGAGGTCACCTCTCCGGTTTCCGACCCGAAAATGCCGACCAACCGTCCAAGGTGAAGCCGTGTTCTCTGCGACAAGCTTGCGAGCGAATTCTTACAAGCTTGAATTCCATTATTCTTCAACGAGTCTTTATGAAAATGAAATGACCGAGAAAATTTATACAAAATTGTCTGGCTGTCACTATCATGTGAATCGAATTAACATCACAAACTTGTTCTACGCGTCCGCAATCTGATTTTCTTAAACTTGGCAAGCGTGTTTGTTGTTTAAAAACATTTATTGCTTAGTGGCTTCGTATTGTTGGTGGATATGTCATTGCTATTACTATTATCATTATTATTACCCTTACGCGTGGTACTTGAGTAATTCCACGTGGGCATAAACTGCCTGATTTTGTAGATTATCCATCTTGTTTAGACCGTACAGTAAACACTGGTAACCAAAGAAATCTTAATGTTTTGGCAAATTGCCTCTAGCAATTCCTGTCGCTAGATCTGTCCAATTGATGAAAGAGAAACACAGAGAACAGTAAATTTATTAACAAAAACGGAAACTCATTGACCTTTTATCTAATTAAGTCAATGCAAAGTTTTCATTTCAAAAGGTTTCTACCAGCTATACGTTTCGTATTGTTTGTAAATGCTGTGAAATAAAGGAGAAAACACCTTCGTCAGTACTTTACATGGCTTAATCATATTTCCTCCTGTCATGGTTTTATTGCTTTATAGACATCTGCGTTTCACTGTAAAATCCATTACAAGATCAGTATTGTGAGACCTTGAGTGCTTATAATGTACCACTGCGTTTTTTACGAAAGATTTCTGAGTGAGGTACAGTTACATAAAAGAGAGGTTTTGTATACAGCTCAAACCTACAGTACTGAGGTTGTTCGAAGAAATCGACCGTATTCGTTGCATTCCACTATGTAATCTGACTAATATCTCTCGAATGTTAACGCTGTTTGTAAGAGGCCTTTGAAATTTGCCGATTTTATAATCCGACCGGAAATACCACAAATGCATTGAAAAATAAAAATATTTTCTATTTTCCCAACGAAACAACCGGCGTGATAAATATTGAATTTTACACAAGAACATTGCATGTGTGAGCAAACATGTTATTGCATCAATGACTTGGCGTAATTTGCAGAAGATCTGGAAAAAATCGAGATGGGTGTATAGTAGACAGCAACAAACCATGTTTTTTGTCATATTTTTAGCTCACAACTGCTGACTTATGTTTGTTTGTCAATACGAAAGCAGCGCGCCCTTGATTTTACGACATGTGTGACGAAATGTTATTTTAATTTGGTATAATTTTGAAATTGGGTGGGACCGGTGGGTTGTAGTGTCAGAGCTATGGTTTTTCTCTAAGCATTGCATTCTCTAGTCATTTTTAATTTCAGAAGTCTTGCCCTATTTCTTTACGGCCAAAACCCAGTCGATTTTTTGTGCAGTGTTGTTCGAGGCGAGATACTAGGTGTGGTAGAACGCAATGATTGACAACGAACACGCTCTCTGAACCAAGCCACTCGTTAAAACCTCTTACTTCTATTCCCAAGGGATATGGTAATTGCTACGTGAATAAATAGCTCTCTGTAGCAGATTATTGCAGATATTGGCTTGGAATAAAATTTCATTAGTCCGAATTTCTGTAATGTTGTTTACGAGCCAAAGGTGAGTTTATAAAAGTGTTGAAGTTGTTGGCAATAGTCCATACCTCACACGAGTGGCTGCGATTGGCGCGTCTCTCGTACGAACAACAATAGATTTTCAAACCGGAAAAGGCGAAAGCGGGCTCAATTTGCTACCGATGCTTCATGGCTGCAGTGCAGAGAGTGAAACTGGCCCAATGGTGATTTATAAAAATTGATTCTTTGGCTGGCATTGTCAATGAAATTTTGGTATAATGACATGGCATTCGCTTCAGATGGGTTGGCCGCACAGCCAGTCTGCCCTGGCTGTCAAAAGCAGTTCGAAAATCCCAAGATTTTGCCTTGTTTACACACATTTTGCCGAAATTGTTTGATGGATTCTGTTGAACAAAACCCGGCTGGTTTGCTATCTTGTCCGACTTGTTACAGACATGTACCTTTAGACGAGAATGGAGTTGATGGCTTGAGGTCTAATATGTTTGTTGAGAATATTTTGGATATTATAGCTCCCCACAACGAACAAGAACCGGCAGAGAGAAAGACAACCACGGTACTACGAACGTCGTTCGCGAGTGCTTCTCGAGTTTGTAGTAACTGCGAAGAAGGGTTAACAGTAACATCACATTGCCAAGAGTGTAACGAATTGTTGTGTGCTAACTGTACGAGAGCCCATCAGAGAGTCCGTTTAACGAAAGACCATGAAATCGTCGCTTTAAGCGATACTACGAGTGTGAGAGCAACTCGCGACGAACAGCCTACACGAGTGAGTAAAGACCCTTTACGTTACTGTGGTCGTCACGAGGGCGAAGCTTTGATTTTGTATTGCGACACATGTTTTATGCCTGTGTGTCGTGAGTGTACTCTAAAAGAACACAGAGGTCATAGCTTTACTTATATTGAAGATGCTAAGGCTAATAGTAAAGGGTCTTTACATAAACTCATTGGCGAGGCGAAGCGAGAACTCACCGCTCTCGAAGAATCGGTTGTCGCTTCTCGTGCTATTTCTGAGCGTGTACAAATGAGGTCTCAGGCCGTCGCTACAGAGATTCGTTCAACAATACGACGGCATATGACAGCTTTGGAAGAGAGAGAACGCGAACTTCTTCGTCGAGTTGAGAAAATCGGTCAAGTGAAAGGCAAAACATTACATGTGCAAATTGACGAACTGAAATCGACAATGACAAATATAACACAAGTTTGTGAGACAGCCCAAGGAGCGTTGAAAAGTGGACAAGACGAACAGATTCTCGCTGCTAAGAATGAGTTATCAGACCGTTTGAACGAACTGCGACTGAACCGAGGTTTGATGAAACCACACGAAGACGATGCGATTGTATTTAGCCCACCTGATTTAGCACTGCAGACAGCCATAAGGTCGCTGGGTATTGTAAGTAGCAATGCATATGCCTTGTACAGTATCGCTCAAGGCAGTGGCCAAAAGCGAGCAATTCGTGGGAAGTCTGCTATGTTTCTCGTTCAGGCTAAAGATCATCACGGCGAGAATCGTTGCACCGGGGGAGATAATATTCAAGTCGTTATACAAAGCCCTGATGGCTTGTTCTCGCGAGGAGAGATCTTCGATCGTCAAAATGGGACCTACGCTGTTAGCTATCGTCCACAACAAGAAGGGATACACGTTGTTTCTGTGACAATACGTGGTCAACACATTAAGGATTCGCCTTTTCACGTAGATGTGAAGAAAGGGCGAAATTACCAAAATATTGGCACACCTCTCTGTTGTTTCGCCTCCGAAGGCGAAGGTGATGGTCAGCTTTGTCGACCTTGGGGTGTTTGTTGTACCAAGGAAGGCAACATCGTTGTAGCCGATCGCAGCAATAACCGTATTCAAGTTTTCAACACACAAGGCCAGTTTCTTTACAAGTTCGGATCTGCTGGTTCAAGAAATGGTCAGTTCGATCGACCGGCCGGTGTAACCAGCGATAATCTCGGTCGAATAATAGTCGCAGACAAGGATAACCATCGGGTACAAGTCTTCCAAACTGATGGCACTTTTGTGTTGAAATTCGGCGAGAAGGGCAGCAAGAATGGCCAGTTTAATTACCCCTGGGATGTAGCTGTGAATAGCGAAGGGCAAATGTTGGTATCCGATACGCGAAATCATCGAGTACAACTGTTTACCTCGGACGGTGTTTTTGTCAACAAGTACGGCTTCGAAGGAGTATTGTGGAAGCACTTCGACTCCCCACGTGGTGTTACCTTCAACCACGAGGGTCATATGGTTGTAACTGATTTTAACAATCACCGTTTACTTGTTATTAGCTCAGACTTTCAAACCGCTCGGTTTTTGGGAACTGAGGGAACAAGCAACGGACAATTCCTGCGACCCCAAGGTGTTGCCATCGACGAAGAAGGCAATATAATTGTTGCAGATTCTCGCAACCATCGTATCCAAGTTTTCCAACCAAATGGGACGTTTTGCTGCAAATTTGGTACGCCTGGTTCGAGCCTAGGGCAGCTGGATCGCCCATCAGGTATATGTGTAACTCCAGACGGTTTTATCGTCGTTGTAGATTTTGGAAACAACCGTATTCAAATTTTCTAACTAGCTAGATCGTATAATCTATTTAAACCCTAGACATTAGGAGACTAAGTAAATTGTTATTTTGCTTACATAGGTAATGACTTTTTATTAATATAGAAACTCTGCCTACTTTCCTTGACTACGCAATATATTTTGTTTATTTTTAATTTCTACTGTTAGCAACGATGGCATATTTCCACCGTAAAAAAACCCTGCATGTCGAACATTATTGTAATTGTTCGACAACAAAAGCATGCTTTGAATATTCAAATATTCAAAATAACTGGCCGAAAGCGAGTCTGACTTGCTAACAGTAAAATAGGTAAACAAAAGTTAACAGAAGGTAGAGCTTTGAGTTTCTCCAAAATGTGTGAAATTATTCAAGTCCTTCGTTACATTTATATAGTCCGTTTGAGTACTATTTCCTATCAAAAATAGGATATTTACATCAACTAAATTTAACCTTAAAATCAACGTAATTTTGTTTTAAGCTCATTTAGCAAAGCGAATTGTTTTTCTTCTGAATTTTGCAGTTGTCTCTTTGTTATTTGCATTGCTTTTTTCAACAGTCTTCTAGATATTATCAGCATAAAACAGATAGCAACTAGTACTACCGTAGAACCGTTTCGCTCCAACTATTTTTTGATAGCGAATCAACAAAGACCAAAGTACAGCTTGTCTTGTAATGCAAAACTCAACCGTAAACAGAAGCAAAAACAATCGCAGTTTGTCACATAATTGAAGTTAAAACAAATTACCTTGATTTGATTTTGTTTTTCTGTTAGTTTTCTATCAAAAGGACACTATCGTTTAAAACCTTGCTATGTAATTCGTGCTTGGTTTCACGTTTAACGCGTATTTCGTTCAATAAGCACAGAATGTGCTCAGCCCATGTGATGGACTCCCAATTGAAAATAAATTCAGGTCGCAAAATGATGAACATTATAAATATACAATCACCACCTTTTTGGCCGGTGCACTGCTGTTCGATGTTCGTAAATCACACGATGTATTTTCGTTCATGGAGCACAGTACATCGCCCTACTAAAATATTATAAAGTGCCAATGCACTCAATCTACCAGGGTGAAAAAGTAGCTAGGGTTTTCCTTTTATTGTATTGTGAAACGCGCTCTATAAAGACGGACACAGGATAGTGCTTGTGAAAAAATCTCGATTTCTATACCTTGTCTTCGCCTTGAACTACCGTATTACAGTTTTGTGTCCGATCTCTTAGTTTTATTATTAGAAAATTCACAAATATAGTTATTGTTTAGAAGTTACAAAAATTCATTAGAACTGTTCGAGACAGCTAGAGAGCTGTGAAACGTTTCAAACTTTAAGGCATTCACCATTGTAGACTGCTTAGCAGGAATTCATGTAGAACAGTAAAGCTTTATGGCAAAAATTATTGTATTCAATGTTGCTGAAGTAATACATTCGAAAGAGAATATTTCTCTTAAATCTTTTTGTTAGTAAATTTCCTTGTGGTAGTCAAGAATAAGGACACTATCATTAAACCTTGCTATATAATCCTTGCTAGGTTTACGTTAAACGCATGTTTCCTTCAATAAGCACAAAATTTGCTCTGTTCATGTAATGGACGTAGAATTGAAACTAAATTCAAATAGAAGAAACAGAATATTTTGCCACCAAGTCAATTTCATGTGAGAAATAGTCAATTTCATGAAAGAGTCAATTTCATATGAGAAATCCCGAAGCTTGGTTGTGATAATATTTTGTTATAGCAGGTGTGAGGATAAATTTATATTATCTATATTACACACGAAAACGAATGTTTACTTCAGTAATTTTTACTGCATTAATTACAGGTTCTATTTTTTTTCTTAGCCAATTGCACCAAAGTGAAATCAACTTAAAATTATTAAAAATATTCAACCGGCAAACACGCCAATGATAAAACTGTATTGCTGTTAATTTGTCCATGCCTTGCCGTAGCTTGTGTAATCGACATTTTAGGAAAGTTAGTGCTATAGGTATTACAGTTTGTCTACAGTTTTAGAGTCTTCTCAATGCCGTATTTTACGCGGAAGAATTCAAATAAGAAGAAATCATTTAAACTGTTGTTATTCACAACACTGCGTGTGTTGCTGTGTTGTAAGTAGGGTGTTTCTGGAGGAAATGCGCAAGCTATCACCTGTCACACGTTTGAATTATAACTAGGGCTTTCTTTCTAGGTTTTGTTGATATGTAGAAGGCTTTGTCGAGCATTTTGTAATCAGCAACTGAAATGAGATACAATTCCTTCGGTAGCATGTTTTTTTTTTGCCAAATGTAGTATTTGCGTTGTTGTACATTTCGCGTGAACTAAAGACGTCGATGGTTTTGACGTCGATGTTCATGTTGACACAGCGCATTGCTAATTCTCAAGAATTTTATTTTTTCCGTTCCAAAACACTGTATTTAATGTTTCAAATATTTTGTAAACAACAATTTAAGATGTGTTTTGAAATACACGCGCATCCGTATGTAGCAGTGTCAGGCTTGTTCTATCGCCTTGATAGAGGAGTACGCATTATCTGTTGAATTTAGCGCACTTTTGTGCTGGCTTCACAATGAAATCATTCCCCAGAAATTTATTTTCTGCCTTTTACGATTAGGATTGCCCCAATCGAAAAGGGGTCCCAAGCCTATGCAATGCATTGTTTTTATTTTTAATATATTATGTTATTGAATTTAGTTGTTCTCATTGTGAACTTAGCTAAATCGTTTAAAACGAAAAATTTCAAAACAATTTATACGGTATATTCTATTAACCAAAACAAACCACATCTTTCGTCGTCGTAAATCATCTAAGCTTCGTGAAAATCTACGCAACATTTTCCGCACAACACCCTCCGACATCACTGGGCGAAATGTTTAATCGATTAATGTATATTATGTCACTGAAGTTAAGTGTTCATTATGAACCTACCTAAAACCACATACAACATACTCGGGAAACGATTTATATGGTATATTAGACGAAACAAGACCATAAATCATCCAAGGCTAAGCTTCGTGCAAACAAAAGCAATATTTCGGCACACATTTTCAAATATCATTGGGTGAGAGATTTAATCAATTTTAGACTTTACCGAACTTGTGCCAGCATGAAACTATGTCGGATATGGAGATGTGCCAAAATGTCGAGTTTTGTTTGTACTACGCCAAGTCTTTCAGTAACCACGAGTATTTTAACAAAATAGTGCACAATTCACCTTTTTAATGTCCTACGTTTGGGCTTACATTTAACCAGTCAAATAACCTTGAATTATACTTACGAAATTATTATTATTCATCTAATATTCAAGCTTTTAAAATTTATTGTAAAGAAAAGTGATTTCAAATGGAAGCCATGTAAAAAATTGTTGCTGTGGAAACCAAATATGGACATTTTGAATAGAATTGTTCTCTAGAGCAAGCAAAAGGCTTCTTCCAATGTACTCCCGTGTTTTAAATGATTTTGATAAATTTATTTTCAAATCTTGGATGACAGGAAGTTGTCAATGTAGTTTTATATCGTTAATATCGTACAAAATAACAAAATCAACAGTTTACGATTTCCAGTTCTACTTATCTATAACGCGTTGTTTTTGTAGTGGGCACGAACAATAAAGGAAAAAAGTTACGCAGTTCACAACATTGTACTAGAACTTCTGAGTAAGCAACGGGTTTTCAATAAGTGTTCGGAACTTTTTAATTTAAGGCAAAACCGTTTACAAAATGTTGCGACGTTTGTGTCGGGTTCTTGCAACATTGTAGCAATTATGCTTCGAATTTGTAACTCGTTTGTCCACTTATGGACTTCTTTTGCGCGTATTTCAAACATGGCACTTACAAGCGTTTCTTCTTTCTATTTTTGATGGGAAATCTTGACACCAATCTAATGATGATTGATGATCAACGTGCTACGTCATTGTGACGTCAAGAACTGTTTCTATAAATAAGTAATACAATGTTAATGACCCGTCAAATATCTTAATGGCAATTTGCTACAACTCATGGCAAACCATTTGTGGATTTCGTATCTACTTCTCTTGCTGCCTTGTGCTCTTGAGTATTTTTATGTACGGGTACTTCATGTTACCATGATCCAAACTGCAGGGTACAACTTTACCCATAGTGACAGGACAATGGTTGACTCTTAAAATTAAATAAAAAAAAACTAAATTGTATTTGTGATAAATGGTAATCTTTTAGAACCAATCTTACCGGTAAACAACCGAGGCGTTCCGATTTGGTGGCGTCTTTGTTCCGAACTTTACCGGCAAAGGCAGATAAGGAACGCGTACTTTTGTGCATGCAATGATGGAAGTAAGGTAGATCAGCTGGCTATTTTTCCTGACTTTTCACCAAGTCAAAAAGATGAAATCGAACAAGGGCGAAAATCCTCCGTGTTCCCGTAGTTAATTATTGACTGCTTATTAGTTCATTATTAACTGACACTTAACTTTGGCGTTGTATTCATGGGCACACAACGGGCTGTCTCGAGCATGCGCATTAAGTAGTACAGTTTTGAAAAACGTGGAGTCATGTACTGATCTCTATTAACAGAATCGGCTGTACCATAGTCATAGATGGTCTAGAAGCTTGCTCAAAATTCAATAGAACTCATCTCGGTTTATGTAAACTCTGTGCACCTTCGTTATCACGTGACAATTGTATTGTGAGGCGATAAACCAATAAAGGCTCTTTTCCACTCATCGCAAAATCAACTTGCAAGCTCGCTGCGAGTGCTTGCATCTAATTCAAATTAACTGTCAAGCATTGTGATTGGACGAAATTACTCGCAGTGAGCTTGCGAGTTGGTTTTTGCGATGAGTGGGTGAAAGCCTTAACAGTGCTTTAAATCTCTATTCAAACTCATGGATGAGTGCTTTTCCAAATCATTCTTATTGGTTGTTTACCTCAAAATTCATTAGGCACATGATCACAAAGGTGCACAAACTTGCATAAACCTAGACAATAACACATAATGAGTGCCATTGAATATTTATCGAGTTTCCAGACCGTCTATTGTACTGACTATGGCTGAACTAAGCCCTTGTTTGCCCACTGATCTGAAAACTACGACTGGGTTGAATGTGCTTTTGTTTTCATTTTGTCAATACGAAGCCAGGATATTTAGCACGCTCTGTTTAAAAATACCACTAAATTATAATCTTGTGAGATATTACTTCTTGCATTTCTCTTTCTACTAAAACAATTTGATTATACGCTTTCGATTTCTGTAACCGATAGTTGATGCGTGCTCATCAACTATCAGCTTTTAGTATACATTCTATCATTGTCTATGACAAATCCTGCGTTCTGATTGGCTACTCGACCGTTGTCTATTTGTGATAGACAACGATTGGGAAATATGTTAACAAACCAGAGACCAATTGCGGTCAAAAACGTGGAACACGTCATTCTTACGTGGAACATTAGCGACCTTAAGCAAGCACTGTTTTACGACGGGAACGCACGACCGGAAGTTAAAGAAACTCGGGATTGAATG
>JAOBAZ010129328.1:0-11069 GCA_026546875.1 Pteroeides caledonicum | reverse complement strand
TCATATCAATGTTTTTTATTACTTTTGAAAATTTTGACTAGTTCCATCTGAACTAGTGGAACTAGTCTGGATCCACCTCTGGTTGTGGTATGTTTATTGCCAGATCCAAAATGAGGCTCAGATTTGGTCTACCAGACGGCAGACTACTAGTACTAGTCATAACAGTCCAAGCAGTCATGTTTGTCTTCTGTCGATGAATTATCACACTCATTTATTGCTTTAATCAGTTTTAAAATTTTGCTTTTGCCATGTTGAATTGAAGTGAATTGTGAAAAGAAGTTGCGGGATGCTACTGATGCGTAATGAATAAAATAATATCAATATGTCGACACACATACACCATTTCAGGAATGACAACTGAAGAACCCTCTTGAAAATGTTTCCATGGGGGACATAAGATTAGCCTGTACAAGTTTGGGTGGTATTTGGGCTTGGGGTAGTGGAGGCAGGTGTATAAAATTAGCTGGTTGCCAGATGCTTATTGCTAGGCAGGTGAGGCAATTTGAAATATTGCCTGCACAATTCAAGGATGGATATAAGAAGATTTTTTTAGGAAAAAAATCTTCTTATTTCTTATATTCAATATAAGAAGATTTTAGGGAATATAAGAAGATTTTTCAACAAATGTTTTTTCTGCTATTGCATCTTCAGAATTTACCATTGCAGTATTACAAACAAGCCCCCCTGGCTGTCCCCAATCCTGTACTACCCCTAGTCCTTCCCTCTTTCCAATAAAGGGAGTTGCCGAGAGTCCAGTTACAAAGTAACTTTTAGTAATTGTTTACAATGAAGGTACTTTTAATCTCTTTATAAATATTTAATAAATATAAGAAGATACAGTATAAGAAGAAATTGGTCTAAAAATAAAATCTTCTTATATTAATATAAGAAGATATAAGAAAAAATATTATAAGAAGATTTGCCATCCTTGGCACAATTGCCAATGTTTTGGTGTTCTGATTATTTTATGAAAGCCAATCAAATGGTATGTCAATGTTATGCCTGTAATTATATTATTTGTACAGACTGTGGATTTGAATGGCAAACAGAGCACCTCAAAAAAAACTGTTGAAGTCTGGGACAAATTGGTGAGTTTGATAATTTGTCAGTTCAAACAGTTTACCCAACTTGGTATTTATATCTGTGTTGCCACTGGACTGCTGTATCTACATATAGAAGATTTATTATTTTTTTATGCAAACAGCTTCATTCATTCATTTCAAATTGTTACCATGGGAATAATTATTTTCAAAAATTAATTACAAAATAATTATTTTCACTTGTTTTCTGACAAGGTTGTAAATAGTTGTAAAGTAAGAATTACCAACATATACAAACATTCATTTGTTTTCAGGCTCTGGTAATCCTTAGCAATGGTCCTTAAATTAATGATGCCCTTAGAAACCATTCGTATATCCTAAATATATCAGCTATTGATTGACCAGGTGGGAATTGCAATTTGATTATGAATATTAAAGCCCAGCAGATTGTCTTTATAAAAGCCATCGAACAAATACATGTACAAGTGAAATAATTCTAATAAATGTGCCTTAAAATTATTACACTTGTATTTGTTCGATGGCTTTTATAAGGATAATCTGCTGGGCTTTAATATATTCACATCCTAAATACATTAGAGTTTACTGACACCATTTGTTGAGAGTTTTTATTAAGTCTTCAAGAAACTTTTTAATGTTATTTTATTCTGTCTTGACCTCAAGATAATATATACATGTAAGGTATTTATGAAGCATTTCCCAAAAGATTTTTTAATTTTGAAACTTAATACCTGATTTGATGTTTGGGGCCACATATATACACTAGCTATAATTATGTACATGTAAGTCTGTGGATTAGACATGACAAAATGGCTACCACTGATTTTGTTGTAACAAATTTTGCAATTATTTTTTAAAAGTGAAACAATTAAAATACAATTCACTGAAAGTAAAATTTTGATTCATAAATATAAAAAATTATCTTGCAAATTGTGAATTTCTATCTTTAATTCAAACCCTGAAATGATTACATAACATAAACAGTAGGAAGCAATGTCTGGTGTGATTCCAAAATGAAAGGAATGATATGAAAAATAACACTTATTCAGATAACATGCAATTTAGAACAAGCTAATTTGAATGGAGCCCTGACTAATGTTAAGATTTAAATATTAAGATTGCCTAAATGTAGACTATGACATGTGCACTGCCAGGTAAATACAGACATAGCAACTAGTGACATTCAGATTTTATCATTAAATTAATTTAAAATTAATCACTATTAACGGAATTATTATTAACTTCTTATTAACCTTGGTTGTTTACTCTGTACGGAGAAATGTCAGACCACAGACCAAGGTCTGTTTTGTACAGACCAAGCCTGAACATGTAGGGCGAGGTCTGTACAAAACAAACCGAGGTCTGATAGTAATATTAAGGACATTTGTCGCTGATGCTAGACGCTGGCTGTTCTATACACCTGAAGGCTTTCTGATTTCTTGTGGGCTCTAAGCAGTGCTATACATAATTCTCATAATTCTCAATTTGCATCTACATGTACAATCAGAGGCAGGAAATCACACCTTTCGAAATGAGTGCTTTGTTAAGTTTCTGTCAGGAAGCTGCATCCCAGAACTTTCCAATTTGTTTCTTTCCGAGCGTTGCTTTCATATACCAAACTAGATTTTCGGGACGCCATTTGTTGTTGATTGCGAGAAAAAATGGTGCTTCAGGCTGATTCATTTCGGAAGGACGGCTCAAGAACTTGTGCCTGTGGCGTAAATCTTTGGGCGAAACTGTCTCAGGTGGCCTTTTTTTGCCTTTTCGTTCGCCGATGAGAAAGCCAAACAAGTATTTCACGACCGTCATTATCTTGTTGCAGGATTTCATTTTTCGGCCTTTCTCTTGAGCCCGAAAGCCAAAAAACATCGCCATAAACGACCAGACGACTCTCTGGAATGCTTCTGGGCTTTCTTTGCCAAACTGTACAAACTCGAATAACTTGTTTTCCCCTTCGTCGGTCAAGGCTACTGTAGCGTTTATTTGCCTTGCCTTAGCTCTTTCTGTTTTGCAGCAAGAACTTGCCTTGATTTGAGAATTCAACATCTTTTAAGATATTTAAACAAGATTTCTTGTCGACAAGAAAGCGTAGTATGCTTCTCTGAATTTCAGATAAACTGTCAGGTTCATGACATATTCTTCTTTATTGACTCGGCGAGCATTCATGAAGAACTTACACAACAAGTGGTCGAGTTCGCTTCCAGGTAATCTTTCAATAGCTGTGTTGAAATCTTCCTATGGACGTTAAGTAAGTCACAAACGTTTTGATGTCACTTGTCTTTTTGACCGTGTTAACACTCCTTTGAGCTGCGACGTAGCTTTCAATCGCTTCTTGGCTGTTTTTGAAAACTGATTTTGAAATGCGTTTGTTTTTCCCGGTAATGGACCGCGAAAAACAAATAATGGACCACTGAAATTCCTTTTCAGCCTATCACATTGTGCCATTTCACCGGAAATGACGCTTGCCATATAATAATTTGAAAATATGAACTGTATATGATAAACTGGAATCGTATGAGAAATGAAAAATTGTTATGGCTACTTTGCTGATTACAAATATGCAAAACTGTAAAACGCCGGCTGTGCACTTCATGCTACATGTACTTTTTAGTAGAGTGATATTTGAAAGTAGTTTAATGTACATGCATTTCATTGGGAGAACACCAGAAGTATTGTAATGCAGTTTTTGCATTTTTTTTTAGAATTAAGTAAATATATTGGCTAATATAATGCCTTGGAGAGTGGTCGAAGTTGATGTACCAGAGGAAGAAGCCACGGTAAATTGGTCTGCACTGGAACAGAGTTCTGCTTTGTACAAAACTGATGACCTTGCCAAAATTATATCAGATGGCAATGACTGCCTCCATCCTACATCAACTGCTGTGACTGCTGGAGCATTTTGTGTATCTATTGGCAACGAAATTCATATCTTTGATGGAGAGCGATCAAATTTTTTGGCTACCGTATCACTGGAAAGTAATGTTGATACAATGGCATGGAGTCCTGACTCCCAGTTTCTGGTTATCGGGGATAATTCTGGAACTATTCACTTCTTTTCTTTGTCGTGTAAAGATGTTGTCTTTTCCACAGATTTAATTAACATCTCACAGGAAAACGATCACCCAAACCGAGTGTTTTGCAACTGCATTTTTAGCGTAAGTGATAATAATGATCAAGTTGACCTAACCCTGTTGTCTGTAGATGGGCGTTTATTTACATTCAAAGGACTTCTACTAAAAGATTTATCTAATGCACTCCACTCAAAAGATTGTGCTGTGGTCAACAAAATTAAGAAAAGCATTTGCATGAAGACATTTGAAGTCTCAAATATTCATGAAAAGGTAAACTACTGTAGTGCCGCTACCCTTTATAGCATGCCATCATTGATTGTGGCAGGTGATGGTAAAGCAGCATTGAGCATATGGTCTAATAACACACTTATGGACACTATTGATTGTGAATTACTAATGGGAGCTAATGCTAGCAAATGTTTGGTAAGCCCAGATAGTAAGTACCTTGTAGTCTTGGATGAGCAATTAAACCTCAGCATATGGGATGCTCATAGCTTAGTAATGCTGTGCATTCTACGCAGTGGAGTTAGCGACTTTGCCATTAGTAGTAGTGCTGCGACAGGTGAGGCAGATGTAATGGGGTCTGATATCGGGCAAGTGGTTCTGTTGGCCGCCGATGGGAATGAAAGCAAACTTGAAATATTTCAGCTACCTTTGCTTCAAAAGATATATACAATGGACGTATCCCTCTGTTGTTCCCTTGCTGAGTCTAGTTCTTACCAAGAAAACGTATTTTACATTGAAAAAAATACCAGTGAATTTACCACCACCAACAACAACACAGCTCATTTGGTCTACAAATGCCTTTCCGAATCGTCCCCAGATCACAGACTTTACAGTTTAGTGCGTAAAAAGAAGTTTCAGAGTGCCTTAGAGTTTGCAAAAGCATTTGCATTGGATACAGAGTTCATTTATAAAGCCAAGTCAAGCACAATTTTAGCCGAAATATCGACAATGATAACTGAAAATAAGGATTTTTTGGAAGAGAGAGCTTCTTCAGTAGATACGCTTATTAATGAGTTGCAAAAATCTCTTGAAAATGTTAAAAGTGTTGAGTTTTCTGTTGATTGTTGCTTAAAAGCATCTCCGCCAAAACTGGAGCAAGTGTATAAGTTACTTTGCTTTGCCAAAGAAAAAGTTGGGCAAGCTCCTGGTAAAGAAAAACACAAGTGCAAAACAGAAATGACAGATGTCCTCCACTCACTATACCGGCTTGAAACTTTTAAGATGGTTTTTGGAGATTCCTGCTTCACTGTACATAAATGGCGCCAATTTTGTGCTGGTGAAATGTTACCTCAGATTACACAGCTCCTTTCTCAAGGAAAAATGTCCAGTGCTGCTATCATCTGGAGACGTCATGAAAGTGAATTAAAACAACGTCTTACCGCGGATAGCTTGCAAACTGCGTTGATGACGATCAGATCAGACTTACCATCATCATGTGTCATTTCATGGCTTAGGGAATACCTTGTTCCAGTTGTTATATGCAGTCCAGATAACGATAAGACTCTTATTGTTTTAGCCTCTTGGTTAGAGCAAAGAATTACTTCACTGGAACTTTCCGAGAAGGAAGGTTGGCCTACGAATGGCCTGGAAATGGCTAAGCTCTTATTTGATGTCCATTCCAAGTGTGCACAAGAAAGCAGCAGCTATGAACATTTACCCACACCGTTACTTGTCAACCAAGTTCATGGACTAGGTAACATTCAAGTTTGCAAAAACCTGGGCAAGCCAAACCCTGTCTTGAGTCTTTGGCTTATGGTAGAGCACATCACTGAATTGAAAAAACTTCATGCAAACTACAACTGCCAAATTCCTTTAGCAGAGTTTACAAAGGAAACTTCGCTTGGTATCATGTTTAAAATGCTAAATAGTGTTTTAGCCATAGAATTGATTCCGAGTGTAGTAAACAGTCAAATTACCCAGTATGGAATTCAACATGGATTCCAAATAGATGATGTTTTACTAAAGTACATTAGTAATGAAGTAAAACAAGTTTCTGTGTCAAATTTATCCAACACATTGCACGAAGCACGCTTAGTTGAGATTGCAAAATGCATTAAAACAAGAGCTGTGCGTTTTGAAGCTGTTCTACAGTTGATGTCTTGGGCAACAGTGCCATGGAGCGAAGTCGTTGAAAACATGGTTCAAAATGCAAAGATTGAAGAACCTTCCAATGAGCAGCTAATGCGCAGCTACCGTTTGATGGAATTGAAAAAGATCCTCAGTCATTATGGTCTTCGTGACATTAATTTTACTAATGATTCCCACGTTAAAGGTGTTGTTGAGTATATCCTTGGGACAACAAATGAAACAGCATTAGAAGATGCATTACAGATTGTAGAGACGTATCAGTGCTTGACTGAAGAGGAGGTATATTGCATCAGACTGCAGAACTTGTGTCTAAAAGGCTTACTACCTGAATGCATTCTGTCACTGGAAATGGTTAGAAAGACGCAGCTCTTGTCTGTTGTTAAGAGATTCCTAAATTGGGTTTCAGTAATGTTACAAGACAATCCTGTGGATAAACAAGACTCTCAAGAACGTGTTGCTGTCCTAGAAGCAGCTATTTGCATTTTGGAACATGTTCGAGATATTGATAAGTCCAACAGTGACATGAAGAGCACCCTAGAAAATTTAAAAAATATCCTGGCTTTACAGCACGACCTCTCAATTTTTATTTCTCTCGGTGATTACAGAAACCTCAAGACAAGAGAGCAATTCCTGTTCAGTTATGTTAAGAAATACAACATAGCTATATCAATCTTAACCCAGAAAAGTGAAGATGGAAATGACTTTTATGTTGTATTGTCAAGGCTAGCAAGACTGTTTGGCATGTCAGTCCTCCAGGTACAGAGTAAAGTCCTTCTACACAATATTACAGCTCCCGAAATATCCTCTAATACTGTCAGTTTATGCAAAAAATGGTTAACGAGCATCACACAAGAGTTGTCACCCGACGAGATCTTTAATTTATGCAAAGCTATCTTTGAAAATCATATTATACAGGACAGTGAAGCGCTAATTTCGACAGATGGCCATGTTGCTGACATATTGTATTGGTTAACCTCTTGTGCATTAGCTTATGGAAAAGCAAGTAACCTTGGCAGTTATTTAGAGTTTGGTAAATTGTGTTGGTTAAGCACTTCATTCAATGCTCATTGTGAAAGTGGTGGTCTCAATTTGTCATCAGCAACCTGTGAAGACGACTCGCTCCAATCTTGGTCTAATTTCCATTGGTTCAAAGATAGTGGGTTTGTGTTGGATGCAACTGTGGCTCTTCCACTGCAGTACAAAGCTCTAGTTGAAGCTATGATGATACCCAAAGATCCTTTAGCACATTTGGAGCAACTAATGGTTGCTTGCCGTAACTTGGTTGAGTATCTGCACGAAAATAATCTTCACGAAATGGCCCTCCAGTATGTCTTATACTGCTTAAACAATCTTATTCAGTTTACGGAGTTGCAAAGTAATGCAGAAAATTTTGAAACGAATCCCAAATTAATGTCACTAAATGCTATGAAAATACATGGTTGCGACCACATGGCTGATATGTTAATAAATTTATTTTCGAAAGTATTGCAGAGCAGCTATATTGACCACGATCTAGCCCTTGGCTATCTTTGCTCTGTTCCAGAAGACAAAGCTATTCTGATGCTAAAGAATGATCTTGGAGCTGGTCAGTGCCACAGCTCTTCCAAAGTGACCACTATTTTCAGTGTAGCTATTTATTACGCAGTCCACTTTTGCCAGTCGTCTGCTGTGAAAACTGTTAAAGAACTGTATTCCGCTTCCTTATGGCACTCCAGGTTTACTAAATATCATGTCGCCGGCGGTAATATACTAAGTGGTGATAAAAAAGAGGCAAGGAATGTTCTAGAAGCTTTATTGCAAAAGCCAGGAATTGGTGTGAAGATAATAGTGGAGTTTTGCAAAACATTTGATTTCGACGTCGATAATGTTATGCATTCCTATATTCGTAACCTATCTAGTGTACCCATAACGATTGTTGAAGACAATTTGCTTTCTGCCATTAATTATATCACAAATAAGGCCAGCTTGTTCAGTACGTTAAAGGAAGTATTGGAATCGCTTTCCCCTTATGACTACAATAGAATAGCCATTCTCCTACATGCGATTACTAAGCAAACGGATGTCAAGAACGAAACACAGTTTCAGGGGCAATTGGAAGTACTTGAAATTTTGACGAAATACGAACGTAGAGCTCCTCCACGCGAGTATGAGCAGAATTATCAACTTTCAGGGTCGTCCGTCAGTGTTAACAACCAAAGCGAGTTCTTAAATGAATCAAAAAAAGGTAGGCTACCATTTCATCCATTAGTCTATGGTAACCCATGGAAGATAATTGCACCAGAACTCAATGATGAGACTACGCCAAAACTTCTCCCACTTTGCAGGCTTCTTAAGTTACAAGAAGATCAAGTTTATGTCAATGCTGTCAATAATTTGCTTTCATCTTGTCTGCTTGTTCAACACCCAAATCCAGCTTCGACAGTTTCCGCAAGCAGAAATTTTGACCTGCCAAGTTGTCAATTCGAGAAAGGAGCGAAACTTTTATCAGCAATTAAAAGCCCTGAAGTTGCAGTTAAAACTGCCATTACGTTATTGAGTAAGTGGCCTCAAAGTAAAGAAAAGGTCCAGGCGGCAGAAGCTACTGTTAAGTTAGCTTCCAGGTGGGTTTCATCCAGCGAAGGCGGTGATCAACAGAATGCAGAAAAAATTTACAAGATTGCTAAAGAAAAAGCCCAAGTTATTGCTATCGAGCATGCTTTGGTTGCCAGTGGTGTAACGGATGAAAGCTTTCTCAATTTGAAGCACAAGCCGGCCAGCCTTCTTATTCATTTGTACGAAGTTTATGGGTGTCTGCCTCCAGACGAACGCCCGAATGTCCACAAGATAGCATCTGAAATAGCTAGTATTAGTGACCTGAACATTAACAAGGTTCATAGTCACTTGTTAGAGACATGGCTGCACACAAGCTATCCTGGGAGTATTAGGTCTCCTGAATATTCCAGTTCAGGAAATAAAGCTACTGATTGCGATAACTTGAAGAGAGCTATGTACCTATTAGAAGATAGCCTCATGCAGAATAAGTATGCTTTATTTCTGTTAAATTTTGCTTACAAAAGTGGTCAATCAAAGATAAATCATCGGAGCAGAGTAAGAGCAATGGAAGTCTTAGTTAATGTTGCTAGCCATAAAATCATCGAAGATCTTGCCAATGATACCTTGGATGGCATCAGGAGTTACATGAAGTCTTTGTGCTATCTTTCAGAGTTGGAACATTTACATCTATCACAAACTGTGGAGTCGTTCCAGCGATGCAACAAGGAAGGTCTTGTAAAAGGTCTTTGGAAGAATCACAAAGAGAATGGAAATGCGGTCATGGTTATTGCTGACATTTGTCTTGACTGTAAAATATACGATCCTCAAGTGTGGACTAACATCCTTCGACAACTACTTCACCTTGGTTTGTATAAATACCTTGGTAATCTTCTTCCGCTACTTACCGAGTTCACCAGCCTTTGGCAAGCATCAAACCTGATGAAAATATGGGAACAATTGACCTTTCTGCCACTACAGAAAGCTATAAGTCCATTATCAACGGACGATCAATATTTGTGCGAAAGTTCAATGCTATTGTTACAGAAATGCCCTATCATGGTTGACGTGGATATTTTGAAAGTTTTCCAGAAACTTATAGAACTTGGACTGTTTTCGTATGCATTCGCATGCTTTTCACTTCTGCCTACCGACAGGAAGCCCAATTGTATGAAATCATTAATGTCTTCATCTAGTGTCATCGATGTTTTGGATGCGATTGCAAAAGATGAAGCAGTTGGGCATGGTTTTGTCAGCCCCAATGTTGTTGAAACTATAATTTTTGAACATGTCATTGCTCTCAGTTCATATGAACCATTTAAAGGCTCAGATCACTTGATGAAATTGGCTGATTATCTCATTTCTCAGAGAAAACTGCATTTAATGATTATACAACTGATAAAGTTTGGTGACATCGAGCTCGCAGTAGAGTTAGTCCAACATTACGAATTGCGTGGTTCCCCTTACAAGAAAACGTATTTGAAGAAGCATCATGTGCCTGGCTTGGGTGAGCTACTTTGTTTTTTGGACAGTGCTGGAGTTCTGGATGAGGCTTTGCCCTATTTACCAGCGTTTGATGTTCCTGAAGTTGGTGAAGAGAAACCGATGCTAGAAGTTTTCATTGGTGATCAACGTGATGGAGATGAAGAAACCACTGGTGATGATGTGGATATATTTGATGTCTTTTGAGAAAGTAATTACGGTGATATTTACCTTGTGTTACATTAAGGTGGCTCCCTACAGTTATTTGTATGATATAACAAGAGCAGATAGAAGAGACAAATTTATCGTCTTACACCATAGCCAAGGACTGTAAAATTACTTTACCTTTCGGATAAAGTCACCGACAGATAAATAACACTTATTTATGATGTTGACATGGTGTTACCATGGCAATAGTGAAGTTTCAAAATGGCCGCCAAATCGGGATTTTTTGTATTTATTTGCCAAATGAGTTCGGTGACCCCCAATTTTTTTTTCATCAAACGTTTCCGTTATGGATAAGTCATGAACAGGAAAACTTTAAAAAATTCTCTGGTGTGGAATCTTTTATTTCAAAAAAACAGTTTTTGCCTTATAGAAAAAATTACACACCAGAGAATTTTTTTAACGTTTTCCTGTTCATTACTCATCCATAACGGAAACGTTTGATAAAAAAGAAATTGGGGGTCACCGAACTCATTTGGCAGATAAATACAAAAAATCCCGATTTGGCGGCCATTTTGAAACGTCATTGTTGTCATAGTAACACTATGTCAACGTCATAAAGGAGTGTTATTTAGCTGTCGGTGACCTTATCAGAAAGTTAAAGTAATTT
>JAOBAZ010129217.1:0-11070 GCA_026546875.1 Pteroeides caledonicum | reverse complement strand
TTTGCTTTTACCAACTTTTCTTTGACATGGGTACTGAACCTTGTATTGGACTGAAATGTAACACCTAATAATACTAGATTATCAACTTGTGGTATATCAGCTATCTCATCAAAATTTTGAATAGTACCTTTCTTAAAAAATGTTAATTCTTTGCATTTACTTGGATTACAAGTCATATTGTTAATAGACCAATCAAAAAACTATGTGACTAATTCATGCGAGCAATCAATTTCTTTCCACACTGGGTGCAATGATAGTAGAATCATCCGCAAACTTATGTAAGGCAGAACTTGAACCGAAGTCATTCAAGAAAATATTAAATAAATAGGGCCCGCTTACACTTCCCTGAATAGTACCTGTTAATATATTTCCAATCCCCCACAAATTTATTGTACACCACTCTTTGTTGCCTCTCCTTTAAAAAATGTAAATATAGATTTATAACATATGGATTTAGTGGGTGGGTTTTTAATTTCTGGGCAAGTAAATGATGTCTAACAATCAAATGCCTTGCTAAAATCCATGGCGAAGAGTCGTACTGCTTTGCATTCAGGGTGATCCAAGTAATTATAAACAGTTTGTTGTATAGCCAACAGTGCATCAGTACTGTTTCCACCCTTCCTGTACGCGTACTGACTTTTACTCATGTTTGTCTCCACAATATGTCTGGCGTGATATTTATAGATAACCTTTTCAAAAGCACGTGCTATCACGGGCGTAACGTTAATTCCCCGGTAATCGTTGTCTTCTTTAGGGAGATCAACTATATTTAGGGGATTAACATTTGCTCTTTTCTATGATCGAGGCCAAGATTGTTTGCTATAACAAAGATTCCATAACCAATGAATGACAGGAGTAAACACATCTGCTAGATCTTTTCCAACCCAGTAAGGTATATTGTCCGGGCCAACTGCAGTTTTTTTCAGCCCTCTCAAAACCTGCCATACTTGCCTTTCACTTATATCCGGGATCTGCACACTATTATCAACTGTAATCGGCGCAGGTTCAATATAGTTATCATCTGTGCAGAGTATCCCAAAATAATCATTTAATTGCTCTAACCGTTCCTTCTCCAAAATCACTCTGGGGATAGAGTTATGCCTTTGCGTACGTGAATCTACTTCCTTCCACCATTTACGGCTACCTATCTGGGTTGCTAACAAGTGTTTTTTATTATTCCTTATCATGTGAGATATACGATTATTTATGGTTATTATTAATGGAAACTTTCGCTTACTTTTTTAATAAAGATTTAACTAAAGGGGACATCCAATTTGGATCTCTTGAAGACATAGAGACAACTCGTTGAGGCATACAGTAATCGAGATGTCCTTGAATAATGGTTTCAAGCCCCTCAACGCCATGTTCTATGTTATCTAGACGCAACACTTGATCCCAATTTTCCTTCTCAAGAGCTCGACAAAAGGCTTGTTTACAATGTTCACGGCGATCACGAACCATAACCTTCCGTCGAATCGGTTTTAACTTCGAACCTGCAGGCAAAACAACCCCTAGGTGATCCGTTTTAATTAGTATATTTAAAGGATAGCATTTTCCAAACAGATCTTCACGATTTGTTAGCACATTGTCCAAAAAAGACTTGCCTTTTGTTGGAAAATCAACAAGCACATTCCATCCAGTTAATTGCTGCAATTGGTTAGGATCCATTTTATTCAGATCGCCCTCGCAAACATTAACTGTATTAGGATGTAAATCTAGGGTATTGTCTGCGAGGTCCACTATATGTCTCATTAAGTCAAGCTCTTTGTAATCAAATTTTGGTGGATGATAAATACCAAAAAGTAACAAACGGTGTCCCGAAGGTAATTCTATTGTTAAACATATCAGCTCATATAGTTCAAATCTGAAAACACCAATGACCTTCAAATTACTTCACACACAAACAGCAACACCTCCTTTACACCTATTATCTCGACCAGAGTAATTTCTGTCTCTTCTATAATTTGATAATTTTCTATGTTGACTATGCTATTTGGCGTTTCAGATGTCAAATGAGTTTCCGACACGATACATATGTCAACATCATTTGTTTTCAAATTAACCCCAAGCGCTACTGCAGCCCTAATCCGATTTCTAGTTTTGCTAAGGCTACAGATGTTAGTAAATGAGAACTTTGGTACCGCGAAATTCTTATTTACACTTCCTACATTTACGGCTTGTCTTACAATAGGTATTAAATTTTCAGGCGATCGGCCTCTTAAACGCTATGACGCACTATAAAAAGCACGCTCCGAGCAGTTTCCGAAAATTTAAAAAATAGCGGACTTTTGTTGTTGGTGTGTAATATTATGACATGTAGATTAGTTCAGGCCATTAACGTACAATTTATTCATATAAATCTCTTGAAGTATTCACGAAAATTTTCCGCATCGTGTTTTATGCCTTAAAAGTTAATTTTTACGTGATTATGATGGGAAAGTGCGTTACGGCTTCGAAGATACGGTATCCATTGGGGGCACCCATAATGTGAGGGGTCTGACTTGATAACTTGGGACATCAATACCAAACAAAACCCTATATGTTTAAACATGATATAATATACCCTTTGTGTCCTACATATCCCTTTAGTATCCCTTTAAAACAATAGTATAGATCAATATGGAAGACCATTCAGAACAAGCAGAAAAACAGGTACGCTATAATGAAAAGAGAAAACTCACTCGCGATAACAAGACATTCGGGATAGAAATATCTGTCGGTAGAGATGATTACGATAGACTTTCTCATATTAAGCAACGGTGGAATAACGGAAAAGAAGCTCTCAAGGTTTCAAAGAGGACAACTAAAACGCAGAACGCAGACATCAGAGAAGCTCTGCTCGATGCGTATGAGAACGCAGCAAATACTGTAATGGATGTTGAAGCCCTGTCCAATGAACCCGCCGTGTCACACCCAGACAGATCAGGAGAATCTACAAGCCAAACTCAGCGTCAAATCCATACCATTGCGACCAAAGATGACGAGATGTTCATTTGTACGTTTTCAGCGTTGAAGAGTCTACTGGAGTTCTAGACAAAGACCAAAGGCTGTTACAGTTGCTCAACCGGTTGGAGTCTATCCAAACGAACTTTTGAACGTTTTGGACATGTTGCTAGCTACACAATAAGTGGAGGTTGTGGGAATGGCTTAGTTCCCCCATCGTAAACGGGAAGTATTATGCGAATTGTAGGTATGTTACGAAAAGTATTTATACATGATAATTGTACTGTATGTTTCTGAAACTTTATATGGTTACAAGTTTATTTTAGTTGCTGTACGGTTATAATTACATTTTACTTTCGATTCTGTTTTGATGTAGAATGATTCATGCTTTTACATGTACTGGGCTTTTGGAGACACAGTATAAAGCATTTACTGAAGCTGCATGTCTTGGAGTCAATGATAGGACAATACAGGAAGGTACAGTATAGCCTATGTAAACCTTTTATTGCTTCAATTTTTTATAAAAGTCACCAACTGTTTTTATTTATTATATAGTACTCAAAGAAATGGGTTACTTTAATTGTGTTGCTGAAGTTGCAAAACAAAAAATGGGAGAGGCATGCTGTGAAAAAATGTCAAGCCTTTTTATGAAGGGAATGGAGGGATGGTAAGGGGATGTAGGAATTAGAAAAAGATAATAATACATTTTTTAGTGTTTTACCTATTTTTTTTTTATTTAATTTGAGCTTTCACCCTGCATAGCCCAGGGTGAAATTTAAATGAAATATTTACTTTTAAAAATGTACTCACTGCATTTCTTATGTAATTCTAGGCGATCATGACTGATGCGCGGCATGACTCAGTTGTTAATGCATATCACTCAACACTATCAGCCATTGGATTAGATATTTAATTCCCTAAAAAGTTATGGAACAAATCATATTACCAATTTGTTATAGTTATTTTGACATGGTCAAATGGACTACAACAATCTTGGACTACAACAAATTAATGTGTCCAATCATGTAACAAGAAGTCATTTCTTTACATTGCAGAACAAAGAAAGTAATACATATTACAACTGTTTCAATGTACATGTACATGTACATGTATATGTATATGTAGTTGTAGTAGCTTGGTTTTTATGATGTTTATACTTGTTACTGTTCTACAGGTATCAATATTGTAGAAATTGGTCATGATTTCACTTTACAGCTGAAGAATTGGCTTGATAAACAGGGACTAAAAAAACTCATTTGATTCCTGGCATGGTTAGATTTTTTCATTTATTTTAATAACTTTGCCATACAACTGCAGACATTAAGTCAATAGGCTGGATAACAGCAAAAGCTAATGCCAATTATTATTGTGTACAATATGTGCTGCATGCTTCACTAAATGCCATTATTATGGTAATAATAACACAACTAAATATTCCAATATTATAAGAACTAAAGGTGTAAAAAAATTTTTGTCAAAAGTGGCTAAAGGAGCTGCAAAAAATGAAGGGACTGTTTGGTTTCATTAACTGTCTGACAGGTACATAGTGTAAAAACTGATTATATCATGTAAATATCAAAATATGTTGCAAAATATTTTCCTCTTTTATCCCTTTATACAGTAGCAGGTCATTTTGGCCTCTGCTCATCCCCAGTGTTCACTGTTGTCACCAATATGAGTTGTTTATTTGCTTGTAGTTGCAAGTATCAAGACTGGTTTTTATTTCGCCATGAAAAACAATAATGGCACTGTTGATGATTTGCGAAGAAGACTGCTTCAAATAGTAAATCATTATCAGGTTTGTGTGATTCACCCTTTGCGCTTCAAGCCGCTCGAAACCGCCCCTTTAGTATTTTACTCTGTCTAACGCTAGAGTATTTTACTCTGTCTAACGCCAGACAATTTTACTTGTCAGGGGGAAAGTCCTGAGCGGCAAAGGGTTAATAAGTAAAGTTATATCATTGGAATTTTGGAATGATCACGATGGTTGTGATTCACAATCCCAATGCAAACAGGCTGGGCATGTTTCAAGCAAGTGTCCTCTGACATCAGAGAAGGCAATAGAAGCTTTGAAGACAGCTATTGTGAGCACACAAATTTACAAATATGCCGAAGATTATGTAAAGGTATGTAGAATAAGGTGCTAAAGGAATGGTTTCTCATGTCTGGAGCTCTTGATCCTTTGCGTTCAAGATTGTTAACAGTAACACAAGGTAGGTGCCTGACTACAGTGACTGCATGTTGGATAAGGATTGATCTGGGCTGGGGGATCATCAAAAACAAACTTGTTTGGTTCTCTTTCTCTCAGTGGAGTTCTACCAAAGAGAATTGTTCTAGGTTGTGTCTGGCCCTCACTGTCATCTATTGCAGAGATTTCAAGCCTTGGCCTTTTGCAATTTGCTTTCTCTTGTACTGGTTCTGAAAATAAGTATTACAATATATGTACATATTAACTCTTACGGTCCCAAGGTGGGTCGTTTCGACCCACTCTCAGTTCTAGGCCTGTATTCCTTTCCCGCCAGCGGTTATGCAGCCTTGCGCATGTGCAGATTATAATAAGTGTGCTTCTCTTTCGTTCTGGCTAAAAGCAGTATTCTCTAGTGTTATTCCTTGGCGATTTTTGGAAAGTTTTTCGAGGGTTCGTGATATCTGATAGCCAAGATGGCGTCCAATACAATTTATAAATCTATCACAGACGTTTTGGACGATTTAATGGGTGAAAGCGACGCAGAGAACGAGAGTAATGAAAGTCTCAAAAGTTCAGATTCTGAGAGTGACGATGGTTGTGAGACAGTGGGCAATTCTAGCGAAAAAGATGACGATTATCAGCCTTGTCTGCAAGATTCGGTATTCCACGAGGAAGAATCTGAGGTGAGTAGAACGTTTCTAACAAAAATTACGTTTTACAAGTTTCTGTTTATTTTGAAACCTTCATAATAGTATATTGTCACTTATTGAGAGTTTTGAGAAGGTGTTATGGACTAATTATTGAAGTACAGTGTTTGTGATTTGGGAAGTGAATATTCCATTGTTTACATGTGTTCTCTTGACATATCTGAGTGAACATTTTTCCCCTCTTAGAGTTTGATATCAAGAATTATTTTTTCTACTTACACAGGAATCTGAGATTGAAAGTACTCCTTCTGAAAATCAGAAAGCTACTGGATCTGTTGGCAATCAGCGAAACAGACAATCTAAGAGGAAATGCACGAGGACGTGGACATGGCCAGACTCGTTGACAAGCTTCTCGTCGACGTGCATCAAATCCCAGACGAAATGCTCAGGATCCTGTATTTGCATGGGCAGAATCTGATCAGCCATTTGAAAGTGGGAATTCTGATAAAGTCTTCATTGGAAATCCTGGTCCAAAAAGGCTACCGGATGTTGTGGAGCCTGTGCATTTTTTCCTGTTATTTTTCACTGAGCAATTGATCAGGCACATTGCTGAGCAGAGCAACCTGTATGCAACCCAAAACAATGTACCTGCATCATTTATACCAATCTCAGTTGAGGAAATTCAGGCTTTTATTGGTATTCTTATTGCTATGGGATTATGCAAGTTGCCCAGAATGAGGGATTATTGGCAGAAAGGAATTTGCAGAATGTCTTGGTTCAGTAACATAATGCCACGAAACCGCTTCTTTGAAATTCAAAAGTATCTCCATTTGAATGACAATTCAAAGTGCCCACAGAGAGGTCAACCTGGTTTCAAACTTTACAAAATCCAGCCTGTCATTGATGTTTTGCTTAGCACTTTCCAGAAGTACTATTCTCCTGGCCAGTGTTTGATGAACAAATGATTGGTACCAAGTGCAGAGCTTCATTTTTACAATATATGCCAAAGAAGCCAAAGAAGTTTGGCATCAAAGTATGGGCTATTTGTGAGGCTGCTACAGGTTATTGTTGCAACTTTGAAATTTATACTGGCAAGGAAGAGGACACACAGGAACATGGTCTTGCATACAGAGTTGTAACTAATCTGATCAAGCCATTTGTTGGGAATTGGCATATTGTTTATTTTGACAATTTTTTTTTCATCTGTTCAACTAGTGTCAGACCTGCTAAAGCAACAGGTTCTTTCATGTGGAACACTAAGAAAGAATCGAGTTGGACTATCGAAGGGGGTACTTTGAGTTTAACTTGTATATGTGCTATCAAAACACACTATTTCATGTTTTTTGATTAAATATTCATATTCCTTATATCTCTAGCATTCAAATGGTATATAATTTGTCATAATACTTTGTAAAACCACGTCACCTGTGGCTTTTTATGTTGGTGCAAGACAGATAATCGAAAACAGCAAAAAAGCCCTGGGACTGTAAAATGATGGAATTAATACTGGTTTATATTCATATTTTATTCAGGGAGTTGTACAAAGGATATTAACTAACGTTGTTTTTGTTTTGGTTTACATTTTGTTATTTTCACTACAGATGACCCAGGATATTTTTTGTCCAGGAACTCCTTAAAATTCCTCTTCAGGAATTTGTGTGGTCAAGTATGACAAGCAGAGCTTGCCACGGAGTTGTAATAATCACCTGACGAGTGTGGCAAGCTCTGCTTGTCATACGAAACAATATTGTCGTGAATATAAACGTTCTCAAGTTAAAAGTCTTAAATAGTTCTTACTAAAATAGTAATAGATTGAAGAATGGTAAATTTACGCTAAAGTATACTTTTTGTTCACATATTTACATAATAATGTACTTTATGCGACGTTTTTTTCATGCGGATTTGCATAAACATTTGCATAAATCGAAATTTTAATGAAACAGATGTAAGGTAACTACTACCTTTGTTTTATTTAAAGTAAATAGCTTGAGAATGATGAAGGAAAGATGCTAATGCTCTAAACTCACCTTCGTTATGCTGGACATGGTCTTTATTGTCTTGTTTATTTAAAAAAAAAGGCGCCATTACCGATCGGCGTGCGCGCTCGACCGCTTCACGATACCGAGTGCCGAAGATCTTCCTCGGGAAGGTCTTTTTATAGTGCGTCATAGCGTTTAAAACATGTCTAACTGTCCTTCCCATACTTTGTATAACTGGAATAGGACTTTCTCTCCCTGCTGTCTTAAGCTCAATTTTCTTATTCAACAATTTCTTGCCACCACCGGGAGACCCCCGATAATTAAACAAACCTAGGGCCTTATAATGTCAACAATGTGGTTTGGCGTCAACTTGGACAACCTGAATGACAACAGTTCTCCTCTAGTATATTTCCTTTGTCGGGCATCAACTGTACAATTTCTTGCTTTCAACTCACCATCAATTTCAGCAAATTCTGGTCCAGGATTAACTTCGACATCCATACAAATACACAAATCCAGACATACCTCATGTTCTTTAGCTTTAAAAACTAGAAAACCATGCTTCGTCCCTGAGTGTCTCTCGACTTGCAGATTTGTTGAACGAATAGCCATCTCCAAGTTGTTATTTGCAAATAAATCACCTCCTGAATTTCTTTGGAGACTGAAAAATGTTTTTGTTGATCAACGATACCTTTGTAAACGGTTTAAACTTGAATAATTAAGATTAATGCTACAACTACAAATTTCGTGGCCACCATACTTAGGCGCCTGCAATACCAACACTGGGAAGGGGAGATGTCACTGTATACAAGCTGGCGAGAAGACTGTTCATGTAAAGACAAGCGGACATGAGAAGGTGCGATTCACGACGGTGTTGACATGCATGGCTGATGGGACTAAATTAAAACCTATGGTAATATTTAAACGAAAAACTATGCCAAAAGAAAAATTTCCCGCAGGAATTGTGGCTCATGTTCACGTAAAAGGCTGGATGGATGAGAAAGGTATGGCTATTTGGAACGAGAAAGTCTGGCGTACTTGACCGGGTGCTTTGTTGAAGGCAAAAAGCCTCTTAGTCTACGACGCATTTAGTGGTCATAAGACGGAAAGCGTGAAACGTCAGCTTCGCCAAGAAAACACCGACTTGGCTGTCATTCCCGGTGGCTTAACAAGCGTAGTTCAGCCCCTCGATGTTTGCCTTAATAAACCATTTAAGGACAGGCTCAGGGAGAAATTGAACCTGTGGATGTCCAGCGAGGACCACGCGCTCACACCAACCAGTAACACGAAACGTGCTTCATTGCCTACCGTCTGTCAGTGGGTGTTAGATTCATGGCAAGAGATTAAGCCTGAAACTGTAGAGTATTCTTTCAAAAAATGCGGAATATCAAACGCTTTGGATGGCACTGAAGACGATATGTTTGTGAAGAAGATGCAATTCCCGAAGCAGCAGAAAGTGACACAGATGAAAACGAAAGCGACGCTTATGATGACAACATTGATCGTCAACAATTTCATGAACTTTTCGGACAGTCTGATGATAGCGATGAAGAGTTTGAGGGATTCTAGTTTTAAACGTTTTTTAATGACAATTACGGTATTTTAAATTTATATAAATGTATATACGGTATAATAATATCATCATATAATCTTACATGTACGGGTATATTAAAGTTGTTGTGTTCCCGTTCATTATAAAATAAATTGCTTACTTACCGTAGTTACTACCACAATGTAATTTTGTAGCTCTACTTATACACAGCCTAAAGGTACTGGTAAAATCTCGATTTTCTTTCCTTAAAATTGGGGGTCGACGTATACATCATGTCGACTTATATGCAATGAAAAGGTACATTTATTCCATTTTAATGTATAGATAAGATTTTTGAGATCGAATTTGAAACCAGCTGGGCATCCCTATTATTAATTTTGAAGGCTTTAGTGTTAAAAAACATATTTGGAATGACACCAATTAATTTCAGTGTACACAATAGTAGCATAGCCAGCTTGTTCGTCAACCGTAAAAAACAAATGGATTTCTAAAGAAAGAAATAATGAAAATGATTTGAACGACACGGGAAATTAATAGAGCCCATGGATTATTTACAGCTAGGTTCCTTGAGTTATAACAGTTGTTGTACTGTTGATTAGCTAGCAGGTAGAGCAACACCAGCTAGTGGGATGGATGAAGACTTTAATAACAAAAACTAAACACACAAAAGTGATTTACTCTGGCAAGCCAAAAAATTGTGCAAGTCCTTTTATAATAAAATGTTTGCCGCCTCCGTATAACCAAATTGATTGAGACTGTAGACAAATCAGGAGCCCCTAACCAAAATCTTCTGTGAGCATAAAAGTGGGGAATTGATGAAATGTCAAGTCGAAGGTTCACGATATAACAATGCCCAGAAAAGGAGTTGTTTTGCATAATTCCCGATGCTAAGAAATGATTCCAATATACACTGTAACGTAACTAATGTTCATATCCATACGTAAACCATATTGAGTTTTCCCATATAATACACCCTTTCGATAATTACGTCATTTGGCCTGGGAGCCTCGCTCCCATGAACCGTTAGCCAATCGCTTTGCGTCTTATATTGTCACAAGAGAGAGGCTCCCAGGCCAAAAATCATTCGTGACGTAGTTATCGAAAGGGTGTATTGTTCAGTAGTTCAACTAAGATGATAAAAAGTTTCTAAATGCTATATTGTCGTTTGAGATTTCCAATCACCCACAGCCTTTCTCTTTACTACCAATTTTAAGCAGCAGGAGGTGGTATAAGAGTATACGAACGTTAGTCTATCGCATTACATCATATGTGACCTTGAGTAGAACAATAGTCAGAAATTGACTGATTGACAGTTGCAAGTGCATTGCATTAGTGTTATGAGGTTTATTTATCCAGTCCCAGTACAGACTCAACTAAAGGTCATTTATCGATCGGCTGTCACTTTTAAGTATTCATTAGTAAACGTTCTTATCTACAGTATAGTCTAATTTTTTTGTGCAGAGACTATTCATTATTACCTTATAGATAGTAAAGTTAGTAAATATACTATGTCTTCCATAACACTTTAATACAGTGAGGGTGTATAAAAAGAAGACTAGTCTGACTTTGAAATTGTGATTAGCCATATTGTGTTGAATTCATTTGAGAAGTAGAAAAGGTATAATTGCTTCGAATCCTTTAGCGAGCCTTGCGTAGTCGTAGCTTGCCAATACACCCTTTCGACAATTACGTCATGAATGGTTTTTGGCCTGGGAGCCTCGCTGTCGTGAGTAAAAGACGCAAAGCGATTGGCTAACGTTT
>JAOBAZ010129106.1:0-11071 GCA_026546875.1 Pteroeides caledonicum | reverse complement strand
CCACCGCCGCCACCACGACCACTTCTGCCTTTACCACCACTACCTTTACCATCATCACCACCCCTGCCTCTGCCACCACTAATACCTCTACAACCACCGATACCTCTACCACCACCAATACTTCTTCCACCACCGATACCTCTACCACCACCAATACTTCTTCCACCACCGATACCTCTACCACCACCGATACCTTTGCCAACACCGATACCTCTACCACCACCCCTACCAACACCGATACCTCTACCACCACCGATACCTCTACCACCATCACTATCACCACCGTCACTGCCATCATTACCATCATTTACTTATTATTTCTATCTTTATGTTTGCCTTGCAGGGCAGCAAACTTGCGCAACAAGCATCAGACGAGGAAGGGTCATTTGGCAAGGCTTTCGTAAAGTACGCGGATGCCGTGTCGTATTCTTCTGATAATTACCTTTATCATTTACATGTCGGACGATTTTTGCTACTTCAAGGTAAAACTGAAGAAGCGATAAAACGTCTGCAAGTCGCAGTTGGTTTGAAACCAGTTAACGTAGAGTCCAGGTCAGTCAAGTGAAAATTGACAAAAGTGTTATACATGTATTAACCAATGGTAAAAAAATTGATTTTTTTTCCAGACTTTACCTCGGTTTAGCTTTATTACAGCTAACATCAGGTGCAGCTGAGAGAGAAAACGAGGCAATGGAATACCTGCACGAGGCTTTAGAACAACTGTTGTATAAACAAACTATCGCAGCAGAATCACCAGATACACAACCCTACTACACGTTATATTCTAATGAACTTCTAAAAACTACCAACGTGCAATGCCTTAAAGCCTTCATCTTACTTGGCAAAGTTCTAGCACGTTCACCCAAACCACCAGCCCATTTTTTGAAACCTGACAGTGTTTTTCGTTGTGTGGCAACCATGGCAGTGGAGGCGTTATGTTCGATTGTTAACAAAGGAGAAGTTTATCATCAGATTGAGTGGACACTGATGGAAGCTCATTCGAGTTTGTTACAATTGCTTTTGGAGACACAGAAGAAAGGTGGGGGAGTAGCAAGTGGTTTGGTTACACGGCATTGTGAAAATTTGTCTTCCCTTCTCAAAGTCTCATCGCTTCCTAAGGATAGCGCGTTGTTGCAGTTACAGGAGAAGGTGCGTTGTGAAAGTTGTCGAACATCACACATGAAAATCTCACAGATTGTATTATAGTAAGGCTTTTTGGATTAACATGCTTGTAACAAGACTTTTATGTAACAAGACTTTTATGACCCTACCTTGGAATGGTCTTTCGTTTGCCGCAATTATTTTTCTCTACAAAATTTTTTTAGTTTTGTTTTATCTACTTAACCTATCACGGCCACTATGTTTGTGCAAACTTGGGGAACTACCTAAATGTTGAGTGCTGTGACGTCATTGAGTGTTGTTGCATTGCTGTGACGTCATTGAGAAAATACTAGATCTCGGCCTACTGTATATTAAATGTGAACGGTTGTCGACCAATATTATCACAAACCTCAAGTTTTGAGCGTCATCATCATGTGTTATCATTTGCCATCATGTGTTACGAGGTCTGCGTTCCATATTCTCACAAGAGTTCAGCGAACTCTCCCACCTCATAACACCACTCAGGCCACATGAGTTGATGAATATTGTCGCCCGAAAGAACAGCACGAATTCTTAGTAAATGTTTTTATTGTTTTAGACGTGTCAGCAAGGTGTTATCCTACAACCAAACAACAGTCGAGCGCTTTGTTTACTAGGCAACGCTCAGCTGACCAGATACGACAACGAAATAAACAACAACACTTCTGAGAAATATTTAAAAGAGGCCGAGCAGTGTTTTCGGCTGAGTTTAGAATTGGAAGGCAAACCAAGCGGAGGAAATGTTTTACTTGAGATAATTCGTGAACAAAGTTGGTGGAAAGAACGGGAGGCAGTAAATGCTCTAAAGACTGCTGTTCCTACTTCGTCCTCGTCCAAAACGCCCGCCACGACGAAACCTAACCAACGAGGTTCCCCAACGAAAGGAACGCCAACAGCAACAAAAGGAAAAGGTAACGTGACACAAAATTTCCAAATCGCAAATTTTTCATCAAAACTGTGGTAGATCACCAAGTACTCTCATCTTCAGCCTGTTATCCGGTTGTGTCGAGCTGCAATCCCAGAACTAGTATGAGCCTGGTCAAAAAACTGAAATATTTAACTCATCATGACATGATAATACACTGAAGTACATATATATCTTTTTAACAATCTTTAGTTTCAAACAAATAAAACAATAGATCGTCGCCATTTTTGATCCAAAAACAACTAAATTCAAAGATTTGTTAACAATACATGACTCAACTCTCTTAATAGAGGGCTATGGCGAAGCGATAGCGATAACGACAGCGACAGCGACAGTGACAGTGATAGCTATAGTGATGGCTATAGTGATGGCTATAGTGATAGTGATAGCGACAGCGACAGGGACAGCGATAGCGATAGCGATAGTGATAGTGATAGTGATAGTGATAGTGATAGAGATAGTGATAGTGATAGTGATAGTGATTGTGATAGTGATAGTGATAGTGATAGTGATAGAGAACACACCTTTTACATTTTCTTACTGTGTTGTTTAAATATTTTCTAACCCTTTGGTCGTTCTAGGCCGTGGAACAAATCCTGTTAAAACTCCAGTCAAAGGAGCTACCCGTCAACCAACTTCAACTCGTACATCGACGTCAACTCCAGGAGCAACAACGACAAAGGCAGCGACGACCAGGAAGAACAGCACTCCTAAAACAACCACCGTAGCTACACCTAAATCCAGCAGTACAAAAACCAATGTTCAGAAACCCACCACTAAACCAGTCACCGGTAAGATACGAAAGTCTCTGCTATTTTATTTCTGCTATTTCTTGAAATCATCGAAAAGCCCTTGAATTCGAAAACTATATTTAAACTTAAAGGCGCACAATGAAAGAGGTCCGAGTTATTTGTAATAGTGCCTTAGTTTACTGTTTTGAAATAAGCCCATCTCTGGGCCATTCTGATTTCTGTACTCGGCCATGTATCAAGCAACTCTGAACGACGAGCCTTTCCTGAAGACCCCCTTTTATATAGTGCACTTTTTTGTTTAAGGTGGTTTCATAACAGAGTTTTTTCACTCTTTCTAGCGTCCACGACTAAGACAACTGGAAAAACGCCTCGTACGTGTAGCCATACCGAAGTAGCCTCAAAACAGGAGACGCTTCCAGCAGTTACAACTGAGAACACAGTACCAAGTACCGGCGATCCTGTTGGACCACCCAATATGCCTTCTTACCACCCTCGGCTAGGACTAGCTCGAGCGCTTAGCCGAGGTAGCGAAAACCTTGAAGAATCTCAGAAATTTTACAATGAAGTTATCAAAATGGCGCCTGAGGTCCATGACGCTTACATCGAGTTGGGGGATTTGTTGGTGAAATCGGATCCCTTACGGGCAGTTGATGTCTATTCTAAATATCCCTTTCCGGACCCGTTGTCCTACGATGACGCTTACCTGCACGGCGAGATCGTGAGGCATTTGGTGAAAAGTGAAAAGTTTGAGGACGAGCGACTAAGTACGAGTATGATAGCGCTTGGTCGAGTTATGGGGTTGTCTGTTCTAGAGAAATATGTTGAAATTATTGACAGTAAATTGAAGTACAGCAAGTTATTGATGAAGATTTACGCTGGAGTGCATGGGAAAAGTATTGATGACCCTGATTTGCAAGCATTTTTCAAATTTAAGTGCTGGTTGTGAATAGAAAAAACTTAGAGTGCGTGTTTTACGAATTTCTTGTTTTTTTACGTGTTTTCCTAGAACAATTACGACTTATCAGAGTATCCTAAGTTATTTTTAAGATAAAGGTAGTACAATACAAAATAGCTGAATAGTTCTAACTTTTCTAACTATTCTGCCCCATTCTTTTGGTCAGCAGGTCGATCTGCTCGTCCATTTCTGTCCGTTTCAAGGTGGATGTCGAGTTCACTATTGTGGTTCTTCAGTCAACCTATCGGGTTTGTCCGTGAGTTCATTAGTCTAATCCGTCAGTCCGATATTGATACAACCGGTCCATTAGCATCGGTCTGTGCGGCCTGTCAATCTATCCATTTCACCCATCACTTCGTCCGTCGGACCAGTTTGGTCCGTCAGTGGAGCGATCTGGTTTTTTTACCGCTTTTCTCGTTTCTTTTGTGTGTTTCTCTAAATGAACCCTACATCCACACGTTTTTGGCCATCATCTCAGCCAACTGAGTTTCCAATTCAGCAATGCGAAATTCCAGAACTTGATTATCGTCGCGCAGATTCATAGCAATGTGTTCATGATCAACAATTGTATCCTTTAGATCATCTATTTGGTAACGTAACTTCTTTTTATCCATTTCCAGTAACTTTACCTTCCCTTCAAACTGACTCTTCTCTCTCTTCCAGTGTTCTTTGCTTTCAACTGACCCGAAACCGTATTTTGACCATGGCCAACCTATTCCTTCACTATTCATTTTTAGCAACTTGTTAGCGCTCCCGAGCTCTTGTAGTACGGTTTGCAAAACAACTTCCAGTTCGGCGTTCTTTGACACCTCCGAAGAACATTCCCTTTTTACCATTTTAACCTTTTCTTTCTCCTCAACCAATTCCCCTTCAGTTTTCTTCAACAGACATTTCAATGATTTATTTTCCTCGACATTTTCGTCAACCTTTCGCTGCAAGTTTCTGCGAAGTTCTTCTAAACAGCGAACCTTATTCTTCAACTCTTCCTTTTCGCGTATTTCGTCCTCCAGTCGTTGTCTCTGTTGACTAAGCAGTGATTCCGAGCGCTCCCGAAGGTCCTCCGAGCTCTCGATGAAACTCGATAGCTTCTCGATTTGTTCCCGTAACTTCAATTCCTCCTCACGGTTTATTTCCGACCGCACATTGGATTTAGGAATGAAAGCTTTTGAAAAGAATGGACTTTTTTCTTCACTTTCATATTTTTGAATGGCTTTATTTTTATCAATTTTTCTCTCTTCCAACATTTCTGGTGGTGTATGAACCGATTCCTTTTTGTAAGAATGGTCCAGCTGCAAACTGAAGTGAGATTTCGCCGGACTATTTCTCGTGGATCCATTTAAACTATCGTCTTCTATTGATATTTCTAGATCGTTGTCGGTGGTTTTTTCCAGAATTTGTTCTGTTCTTCTATCGATGAAACCAAATGAATTTCTCTTTGGGATTTCTCTGCAAGTACCCAACTCTTTGCCAGTTTTTTTCACATCAACAAAAACTGGACGCGGAATTTCTTTCTTGACCAAAATGTCCTGCGTTTTGGTGGTCTTCCATACAAAAACATCTGATGGAACCGCGTTGTTGCTTTCCTTATTTAGTAAACCTTTTGAGCTTTTGCTGGTCGTATACTTAGTAGTGGTGGTATTGATTGACCTTAAACATTCCCCTTGGTTCGCATGGGATGTTCTTGTTGAGCTAATCTCGTCGATTTCTCTTCGTGTGAATGGCTTAAATGTTTTAGCCACCGGAATTCTGCTTACAATTTTTGGTTGATACAGTTTGTTTTTTTCTCGGAAAGACATTTCTTATACGAATATGTTAGTTTTTACCAGATTGTGGCTACCATGAATTGATTTTCCTATAAGAAAGAAAGGATTACAATCACTGATCTCTTAGTACACTGGATAGAGCTTTCTCGTCTATTGAAAGTGAAGCAGGACTTAATGGACTTCTGGGGACCAAACAGAGGGAAAAGACAACCTAAAAATGATCTAGAACCTAATAAAAACTGAAGCTATAACCATTAAAATACATGGTTGCCCCAAAAGAACCTTCCTGGGGTTCTTATGTATCTATTCTTGTGAATTTGATCCCCGGAAGTTCATTAACTCTGGCTTCATTATGGATGGGTGAGGAAGCTATATCCAGTGTACTATGAGATCAGTGATTACAGTTGATTAGGGATTGCAATTTGCAGTGAAACTCGTTGTAGTAAATTACAATGGCCAACATGCAAAGCAGAATTTTTACTACCTTATTTAAGTTAGTTGATATCTCAAAAATATTCACGTGAAACACGCTTGGCGCTATTGGCGAAAAAATGGAGTAGTCATGGCCATGTTATTCTCATTCAAAATTTACATACATTCAAAACAACACTTTCTAAAGATACGGATACAAATCTTTAATTCGATTCCATATTCTAGCTTCGCCACTCCAGATGAAGTAAGTTCCCAGTGGTAGCGAATGTAAAATGATTTATTGTATGTCGTGCGAGCCCCAGCTCGCGTATTTGAACGCTGATTGGCTAACGTGCGGGTACATACTTTCCCGTACGGACCTGGCGTACGGACTCGCATGGAATCAACAAAGTGAGCGGAAAATTAAACGAAATAACAAAAATGGCCGGTCAATTAACTATTATCAGAGGAACTAACAGACGCAAAATGATATATTAAATGCTACGGAGGCAGAGTATACCAGAGAAAGAAAGCAAGCCTCGCAACCCCGTTAACAATGTGAATTAGCGCTTGCCGTTGTAGTTAGACTTATAATCACCCTCACCCTTCGGGCTCGGTCAGTACTCAAAGGATCTCAAGCAAAATATTTTACCGTACGGACCTCGCGCTCTGTTAATAAGTAGTTACTATATTTCAAATCAACAGACAACGAGCTATGTAGGGCGAAGTAAATGCGCGTGCAGAAAAAGTCCGCATGTTGTCGTTGTCAATGCCGTCATTGGTCAAAACATAGTCAAAATCACGAACTCGCTTATTGTCACTTCCGTAGCTATTACAATTGATTTATGACATACAGTCTAGTAGCTATCGCCTGGTTCTAAACCCACTGGCGTTAGCAAGCGTGCAATTCCAGAAGTCCCGACGAAAGACGTTAAAACGCCGATGATAGAGTTTTCCTTTGACTTGTGTAATTCGTGCTAACAAGATAATTCTTAACACCGTCACTACCACTGCTCTGAAATTGGTAGTAATTTATCTTTTGGCAGATAAAATAGTCTGGTTTTAGGCACGGTTAAATTATGCAACTAGGTTTAATTAGGTTTAAATTATACGTTAAATCAATTCACATCCTCACAAGGCACCCTGAATTTAATCATAATTTAATTTAATTTATTCTTGTACCATTTCATGCAGTAGCCGGTTTAGAATGTTTTAATAGCCCTTTATTCATGTCGTGTGTGCATTTGATTTGCATCAAATTCGCGTTTATGTCAAAGTCAGTTTTATGAAATAATACTTTATCGTTGTTTATATGTGAAATGTGTATAAAAAACTTTGTTTTTAAATAATCACAGAGAAAACCAGTAATGCGAATCCGGTGGCTACTGTTTTGTTTTGGGAACAAACCATGCAACCAGACGTGTTTCTTTGACAAAAATCTATCAAAAAGTGATACTTACATCTCGTTCTTTCCTACAGTCCACGTCTTTTGACGAGTAATATTGTTGCCGTTCAAACATATAGTAATCGAGCTGTGGTCAAATGATTACATCCATCTCACAGTACCACCTGTTAATGTGTCTGAAGTCATGAAGCTTAAATTAGCGCACAGAGTAGCACCAAAAGAGATTTCATGCATCGCTGAGCTTTTGAAAATATCCTCAGCAGTCTGGAATGTAGCTGGCCTAAAATGAAATTGAAAACGTTTACTCAGGCGAGAGTTTTAGCACAAGTATCCGGATCGGGACTTTATTTACCTGCCAAATACAAATCGAGCGATTGATTCTCATTACTACAACTTTTAAACTAAATGTTTACAGTTGTACAGTTGTTTCACGTTGACTTTTTCTTCGTTCATGTGGTATATAGTAATTATTCACCCCAGTCTCGGTGAATATAAGTAAAGCCTCGTCCACACGGCCAATTTTTATATTACAATTTTTATGTGACAACTTTTATTGTATTATTTATTTTATTTAATTTTAAATGATTTTTTGGGAGATAAATATGAGATTCTAATAGGATAGGATAAGCCATAATAGTATTATGGCCTATCCAGGTCCTGTCGATTTTCAATTTCAGACGAAATGTCCGCCTGCACTACAGCTGTTTAAAGGGACGTTTTGACAACATTTATTCAAAACGCAGAACTTGTATGTAGCGCAAACTTCCAGCTCGTGAAATTATTTATAAACATTGAAAAAATGTGAAAGCAAAACTAAAACTAGCCGCCGCCCATCCTGGCACCCCACTGAAGTGGGTAAAAGTACTTCTGTATTTTACTTTAACTTCAAGAATCTGTTTTTAAAACAAAAGTTCCACAAATAATTGAAAATGAGCACTCAACTGAAGTTCAATATAAACCAGTGTACCTAAAAATTTGAAAATTACCGTAACTGATACCAAAAATGCTTTATTTTCACTCTGAGGTCAGTTTTGTTCCCCTTCCTCAAAAATCCTTTAAAATCTAGAGTAATAGTGAACAGAGTAAAGATGATACCAATTGGTAAACCCCTAGTCACTAATAAAAAGGTACTAATAAGCCATATTGTCATTTTATTAAAAAATGTAATTTATAGTTTATTATAATATATATTATATACAGAATATTTACGGAATGTTATTTAATCTAATTTAATTGAAAAAGACACTCCACATGAACAACCCATATCTGCTTTAGGGTTGTTCAAAACTTTGAATGAAGATCTTATCAGTTCTTCACTATAGTCTATTTGGGATCCTTTTAGAAAATCAAGTGACATTTCATCCACAATAACTCGAGCTCCATCACGTTCAAACACTCTGAAACAAAATAATGATTTGTATTTATAAAATGTGGAAAAAAACGGGTAAAACAATTTTTGCAAATATTTGCCTCAACATTATGATACATGGGTAGATAGAGGCAACTAATGAAAATTGTCAAATTTTTATTTTGTCTAGAAAGTGAAAAAACTTTTAATGAGTAGCATCATTTGGAATTTTATTCATCAAGTTTATCAAATCAAATGGCCATTAACTCATCTTCATTTCAGTTAGGTTTTCACAAAATTAATATCCAAACGTTTGTTTTGATGTTCACAGCAAAATTTCCCATTGTTCTAGGGGGAAGTTTTCAGGGGGAAGTCTCATACAGCTATCACCTTACTTGTCATCTTGTTCTTGTTTATCGTCCAGTGCAAATTTATACTGAAAACCAGAACAACCACCACCTTCTACAATAACTCTGAGGTAACCATCCTTTGTACCAATTTTATGAAGTTGCTACAGTATGAAGATACATAATTAACTTAGTTATACATGTTAATAATGATAATAATATAATGCTTAGGTGACCAAAACAAGATGGCATAAACATTTCCTGTCATTTATTAGTTGATTTTTGTATTGTTTCTTTATATTTCAAAGCATATATTTTATAAGTGCAGACACATAACATGCACAGTTTTGCCATGTATTTCCTGTGAAGAGAACATGTATAAACAACTATGTCGCCTTGTTACAGTCTGAGATATTTATTTTGTGTAGTTAATATCACACACAGAGTCAAACGAGGGGAAAATAAATCAGTATGCTTGACATCAGACATGTTGATCACTTAATATTTTACTTTTAGTGCTGCAATACATTCATAGAGTACACATATACAGTATACACTAGCTATATGCTCTGATGGCCAAATAGTGTATAATATAGAGCCGCCAGTTTTCCCTGTAATGCAGTGAAGTGAAATTGAAGGTTAAACAAAATAAGAAATCGACATTAAAACCGTACTAAAAACAGTACATTTCAAATTTTATTTATAATTTTAAACCAACTTAGGACCAGGTATATAATAGTTGAACCCACCAACCTTGACGCAGTTATCACTTAGTGTTATTTCTGGTTCTTCCTCTGCTGTTATCTTGGTATTAGTACTCTCGTAAGATACACCAAGTTTTCTACCATTTATACAGGTTATACTGGAGGCACTGGCTTGGTAAACTCTCCATAAAAATGACCTTGACGACAATAATTTGGTCGCCATGTTTCCTTCCCCAGTCCCCACGATTATGCCTGGTTATGATCCAGTTACGTAATCGTATTAATTTTGAGAGGTGATCACGGGTCACGTTTTTCGGTAAATATAAGGCTCGAAGGCTTCTCATTGGATGAAAATTCACTATAAAACGTTATATTCACCAGCCAGTGGCGTCCAGTCAATTTGCACATGTTACAAAGGAAGAAATTAGCAAGAAAAATAGCAAAAAGAGTTCCAAAAACACCAAAGAGTACAAGAAATACTATAATTATTCAGTCTCGGTGAATATTTAACAATTATTCACCGAAGTGGAGGTGAATAATGTCAGATATCTACAGAGACGCGCAGCGTCAAGGTAGATATCTGAGACTATTCACCAAAACTGAGGCTATTATTTTATGTCAGTATGGTCATTAATTTATTCAATTTCATCTTTCGTAACCCAAACAAACTGGGCAGCCATTTTGTTTTATCTGAAACTCGGAATTGTGTTGGATATACCGAGCTACAGTAACCAATCAAACTGCTTAAAAAGTACTATCCCGACTTCGAGTATGTGGTAAAAGTGAACAGTTACCTCGGCTGCGCCTCGGTAAACGTTCGCTTATATTCACCTGGTCTTCGCTGAATAATTACCATATGTTACGTAATATTACGCAATAGATCGTAAAAAATGGTGAGAAAATGAAAACTCTTGTCATTGTGGTTACGAACACTAAATTCAATTGTTTAATTAATAATTACATTAAATTGACGACAAAGTGATTAAATTTAATAATTTAGTTAACTAAATTGCTTAAAACACATATCAGATTAATGAAATTTAATAAATTATTTATTTAATGACAACAACACAACAAATAATTTGACAAATTAAGAAAGACTGAAGATCAAGATATTTGTTTACAACTCGAGCGCTATTCCTGCTTCAACTCGCGTGAATTTTCGCACGTTTCCGCCCACCCTAATTTATAGATCAGAAAATATCATCCTCTAATCTACTAGATACTACACTATCATATTCTACACCACAGAATAAGGAGTAATACAGAAGTCCCACTCGTGTCGGAACCTTTGAAGTTTATGTCCTCGCGCATATCGCAT
>JAOBAZ010128995.1:0-11072 GCA_026546875.1 Pteroeides caledonicum | reverse complement strand
AACGAACAAACGAACAAACGAACAAACGAACAAACGAACAAACGAACAAACGAACAAACGAACAAACGAACAAACGAGCAAACGAGCAAACGAGCAAACGAGCAAACGAGCAAACGAGCAAACGAGCAAACGAGCAAACGAGCAAACGAGCATACGAGCAAACGAGCAAACGAGCAAACGAGCAAACGAGCAAACGAGCAAACGAACAAACGAACAAACGAACAAACAAAGAAATAAACAAACAAAGAAATAAACAAACAAAGAAATAAACAAACAAAGAAATAAACAAACAAAGAAATTAACAAATAAATAAATTTAATCACGATACTAATTTAATCGTGGGTTACAGCGGCTTCTGCGCAACCGGGGCCATGTTTACACGAGGTGCCCCACAACATAAACAAACCCATTCTCTTTTTCTATTGCGCTCTTAATTTGTATGAAGGCGCCCAAATTACAATTTACACGCTGTTATGATACATAATACTATTACTATTATTATTATTATGATACATAATATACTATTGTTATAGTTAATACTTAATACCTGCATATAATCCGCTCAACATTCCAAATATACTCACTCAGTACTAGATATCTCAAGGTACATGATATAACGGGTAGAGTCCCCACACAAAATGAGCAAGCTAAATCCTCCTAAAAATTGCGCAGGACAGAATATTGACGAATACGTCACGGAACTGAAATCACAAAGTCGCCACTGTGAATTTGGAGAACTGAACGAGAGCCTCGTAAGGGACAAACTTGTTCCAGGAACAAATGGCAAAAAAGTCCAGGAACGCTTGCTACGTGAACCACAATTAACGCTAGAAAAGGCCATAAGCATCTGCCGCGCAGCCGAAGAAACAAAGAAGCAGGCAGAAGTAATGCAATCAACGTTCTCACACGCCACGATAGATAATTTACAACGCAGGTAAAACAATAGTGCGAGGTAAACAACAAGAAAGAAAGAAAGCTGATAAGAGAGTTGAGAGCGAAAGTTGCAAATATTGTGGCACTAAGCATGAAAAGAAACAATGCCCCGCTTTTGGAAAGGAATGCAAAAAATGCCAGAAACGCAACCACTTCGCAAAAGTATGTCTCTCCAAGCAAGTTAATGAAATAGAAGAAAGAGACAACTCATACACGAGTGATGAGAGTAATGGATTTGTCATAGATTCAGTAAAAATAAAGAAGGCAGAAGAAACTGACAAAACAAATAAGAGTGAAAAGAGTGGAAAGTTCATAAATGCATGCAAAAAAATGACGAGAATGATATATGGACGGCGTTTATCGACACTTACAGATTAGCCGTAGAGTACAAATTAGATACTGGAGCACAAGCAAACGTAATGCCACAAAGTATATACGAAAGCCTACCCAAGAAACCCTGTTTACACAAAGCAAAAGAAAAGTTGTTAGCGTATGACGCTTCAACGATTCTGATTGTGGGAGAGTACGTGGTTCGTTTGAAGCCAAATGGTACTAGAGGTTATCCAGTTCGATTCTTTATAGTACCACTTAAATCATTTCCAATTTTAGGCCTTAAAGCATGCCAACGTTTTAATCTGATTCAGCGCATATCCCAAATTAAGCAGCTGCAAGAGAGCATTGACGAAAGACACTCGGAAGTATTTGGCGATATCGGATGTTTGTCAGGAGAACATCAAATCAGTTTAACACCAGGGGCCATTCCAGTGATTCATCCCTCGCGCAAAGTCCCATATTTGTTGAAAGACAAGCTCAAAGTTGAACTTGATCGCATGGAAAGATACGAAATTATTGACAAAGCTGACGCACCAACAGATTGGGTAAATTCCATGGTAATTGTTGAAAAACCTAACGGAAAGCTAAGAATATGCCTCGACCCTCATGATTTAAATAAAGCAATAAAACGAGAGCACTACCCAATGCAAAATGCAGAATCAGTGATGGCAGAAATGGGCAACGCGAAATTCTTTAGCAAGCTTGATGCCTCAAGTGGATATTGGCAGATAAAAGTAGATGATGAGAGCTCCAAAATTTTGACGTTCAATACTCTTTTTGGCCGAAACAAATTCAAGCGACTTCCATTTGGTATTTTAAGCGCCAGCGAAGTTTTCCAAAAGAAAATCGCCCAAATAATTAAGGAAGTAACTGGTTGCGCAAACGTCTAATATGACATACTAATTTGTGGCCAGACGAAGGAAGAGCACGATCAGAGACTATCAGAAATAGAACACTGGAAAGAATTAAGAAATCAGGTTTGAAGTTGAACAAAAAGAAATGTGTCTTTGGAGCCACAGAGATTACCTTTCTAGGCCACATCTTTTCTGACAAAGGTGTGAAACCAGATCCAGCAAAGGTTAGAGCCGTAACGGAGATGCCAACATCGACAAGCAAAACTGAACTACAAAGATTCTTGGGAATGGTCACATACCTTGGAAAATTTATCCTAGATCTTTCATCCAAAACAACATGTCTACGACAACTGTTAGAATCAAGCGTGGTATGGCATTGGACCGAACATCAAGACAACGCAATTAATCAGCTTAAGCATGAAATATCCTCAAATACCCTTAAATAGTTTGATACATAGCTGGAAACTTAAGTACCAGTCGACGCATCCAAGAATGGACTTGGAGCAGTTTTGCCACAGAAGCATAAAGTTTGGGCACCAGTAGCATACGCGAGCAGATCGTTGACAAAAACAGAACAAAACTATGCGCAGATCGAGAAGGAAACTCTAGCCATTGTGTTTGGAACACAACGATTCCACGACTACATATACGGCAAGCACTTCACGGTAGAAAGTGATCACAAGCCTCTCTGGCCAATTTTCAAGAAACCAATTGCAAATGCACCCCCTAGAATCCAAAGATTCAGACTGAAGCTGCAGAGATATAATATGTCCATAGAGTTTGTACCTGGAAAACACTTGAGTGTTGCAGATGCTCTATCAAGAGCATATCTACCACAACAAAAAGATGATGAGCTAAATTATGAGAGCCAAGTGCACATGATCATGTTTAGTTTACCAATATCAGAAAACATGATGAACAAATTTAAATTAGAAACCAGCAAAGACCCTACTCTACAAAAACTATCAAGTGTAGCGCAAAATGGATGGCCAGAAAGAAGCACCGAGTTGGCAAAGGATCTAGCACTATACTTTACATTCCGCGACAAAATCAGTGAAGCTGACGGTATTTTGTTGAAAGGAGAACGAATGATCGTACCCTCAACCATGAGGAATGACATGAAAGAAAGATTACATGAAGGTCACTTAGGTAGAGAGAAGTGCAAATGCACAGCAAGAGAAACCATGTTTTGCCCAGGAATAAATGCACAACTGACGGAGATGGTAAAAAGATGCAGTTCATGCCAAGAACTAAGAAACTACCAGCAGAAGGGACCATTGATACCACATGAACTACCCACAAAGCCTTGAGAAAAGATGGCAACCGACATTCTACATTTCGAAAAAAATGATTGCCTGCTGGTGGTTGATTACTATTCAAACTACTTAGAAATTGTTAAGTTAAGTAACCTTACTAGTCAACAAGTGATCCAGAAGCTGAAAGCCATATTTGCTCGACATGGAACACCGAACACTGTAGTCTCCGACAACGGACCACAGTATGGCAGCAAGGAATTCAGAGAATTTTCAAACACGTTACATCGAGCCCTAGATCCAAAATCTAATGGTATGGCAGAAAGAGATGTACAAACCATGAAGCATTTGTTGAAGAAAGCAAAAAAAAGCAATGCAGATCCTTACCTAGCCATTCTAGCCCACAGAGCCTGCCCTGATTTAAGTGGCAATCCTTCACCAACCCAACGCTTGTTTGGAAGAAAAATTCGAACAAAAGTCCCAACATTCACCAAGCGAAAGAAAACATCACATCACAACACAACAAATACATAAGTCGAAAAAAGGAAAGCTTTACGAAGCACAAAAATACCATGACAGATTAACAAAGGAGCATCCTCCATTGGCTCAAGGAGCAACAGTAAGAATGAATCAGAATGGCTCATGGCCAATGAAAGGCAGGATCATCGGACCAACCGAACAACCCCGCTCATATAATGTACAAACAGAAGAAGGAAATACATTAAGAAGAAACAGCAGAGATCTAGAAACAAAGGAGCCATTCAAACCAAACTCACCAGAGATTGAAATGCCATTCGAGAAATCAGACAAGGACGAACCAACGACAGACGCCGCAGGTGGTACAAGCCAGCAAGAACCACAGTACCGCAAAGAAAATACAAAACCACTAACTACCAGATACGAACGTACAATTAAACCACCTAAATACTTTATAGACTCAAAATGAGATTTAGACAGCATTATTGAACAATTAGAAATTGAACAATTTATTACACTTACTGCATATAAATTTCAGTTAAAAAAAAGGGAGATGTTATAATACATAATACTAACGCAATATACCATTGTTATAGTTAATACTTGATACCTGTATATAATCCGCTCAACATTCCAAATATACTCACTCAGTACCAGATATCTCAAGATACATGATCTAAAATCATAGCACATGCAAGTGCGTATATTTTGACTAAATAAGTGAGCAAGCTTCTAGCTTAACTCCGTCGACGTCAGGCGCCCAGGACAATAAAATACCGAACAGGAAAGAATATAAAACAAAGAGGGATGCTTCTAGAGTTGCACTGTTTTATGGTTTCGCCAGACTATATGAGGTTGAAACAGGAAATATATAAAGACAAACAACTAATAATGCACCGTTATATCACTTTTCAGACTAGTTTTCGTCGTGGCACGTACTCGAACAGATGTTACCAATGCTTCTGCAATGACAGAGATTACGTCCCTTCTCCTTCACACAGAAATTGCGATTAGTTGCGACAACACGTAGTCATGTAGTCATCATGTTGATATCAACATTTGGGACAGCAGCGGTACTTTCCAACTGACTTCTCTCAAAGTTGCCCATTGTCATTGAAAAGCTCTCTTCAGTCGAGCGTTTCTGCCATGACGGGCGTCGGCGCTGGCAAGGAGTCCGTAATTTAAAAGAGAGATAAACCGATTTCATGATTAAACACTTCCGAAGATCCAAACAAAGTAAACACAATCCCGAAAACAAACCACAATGCGAACATGTAATTTCATCTCACACCTTGTATCGACCGCCTCTTCGTCTTTCTAAGAACTACACACGTTTGAACCTTACAACGGAATCTAATGCGCGGTTTATGAAATGCACAACTTCACTCTGTAAAATAAACTGACTCCGAATTTTCCCTCACTCACCATTCACCAAAAATTCATATAATATCGCCGCATAAATATTCATAAATACGACCGCTTTACTTCATGTAATGTATCATATTCATAATCAAAACATTGAATTGTAAACAAACCCGACTCATGCACAGAAGCCGTTGTAACCCACCTGACTGTTAAAACCTTGCTTTTTAACAGAACTGATAAGAAATGATAGCGCAGCAAATTTTTTATATGAAAATAATATGGAGCATTAGGGATTTATTTAAACATAATATCTTCATTTAAAGGTGACGTCCAGTCCGTTCAGCGCATGCGCTGGGTTTGTTTGCATGTTTTGTTTTGATGCACTATGATTAACTTTATGAATAACCAACTACCATTATCGCTAAGCGAGAAATAAGCGTGAGCGTAAAATAATTTGGAAAGCAAACCCAATTTGTCGCAAACACTTTTCACTGACAAAAGTTAGCAGTGGTGTTAATAAGTGGTCAATATGGAGATGTTTGGGTCACATTTTTGCACCTAATGCTCCGACATAGTACAAGGCGAAACTCGTAGCTCTGCTCGACCTGCCGAAGCACAAGCAACTGCCAATTAAGATAGTCACAGTAACAATGGCGGGCTAGATTATAGAATACCCGTCCACTTTTCAAAAGTAGTTGTTATCATGATACGATGATACGAAGTCATAGCAATGACGTAATTATAGTAGATGTTCGAGCTACATGAAGGGACTAAGTAAGATATATTTTGACATGATACGATGATACGATGATACAAAGTCAGAGTAATGACGTAGTTATAGTACATGTTCGAGCTACATGAGGGAACTAAGTAAGATATATTTTGACATGATACGATGATACGATGATACGAAGTCAGAGTACTGACGTAATGTTTCGTCGTTCTAAAACAGCCTTACTTCAAATCTTTTATTTCATTGTCATGCGTCGTTCTCAAACAAACTTACTTCAAATGTTTTACAAAATTTTTAATTCATTGTGATGCGTCGTTCTCAAACAAACTTACTTCAAATATCTCATTTTATTGTTTCTCAAACAACCTTACTTCAAATGTGATATCTTATTGTGATGCGTCGTACTTAAACAACCCTAATACAAATATTTTACTTTATTGTGATGCGTCGTTCTCAAACAACCTTGTTATTGTGATGCGTCGTCCTCAAACAACCTTACTTCAAATGTTTCTTGTTATTGTCATGCGATACGATAATTTCATAAATCCTTTTCGCATCTTCTAAAAACACTTCGAACAAGTCTTCATCTTTGTGTTCGTATTGCCAGAGGAAGTCAGCCATGCGTCGTTCTCAAACAAACTTACTTCAAATATTTCATTTTATTGTTTCTCAAACAACCTTACTTCAAATGTGATATCTTATTGTGATGCGTCGTACTTAAAGTGTATATGCAATGGATTTTTCATTATTGAGATTTTTGTATCAATGAAAAGCCTAGCCTTTTCTGATCATTTTGATACCACTCGCGTTCAAAACTATCAAGTGGAAGTGGGTGATATAATCATTTAAAGTAACCGGAAATCGTGCTGTGTTTGGCGAAATTTGACGCGCGGCCGCGCTGAGGTGATGACGTAGGCAAGGTGACAGATTGCGGCTAGCTATATAGCATATCACTTGTAAATGTCACTATCACTGATCTCAAAATAAACCTGGATAGAGCAACTGCGTCCGAAACGTGTTCCCGGAGGTAAGCGCGCAGCCACGCCCAGAGTGACCACCAAGCTGATCTGCTGTAGTATAATTCTTTGTGTTGCCAGTCTACGTTGTAACTTTTGGGGCGAAATTTCGGCAACATTTACTTATTTAGTACCAAGATTTGACGAATAAGGTACCCTGGATACTTTTATTTTGTGTTTGACTATGGATAAATAGAAGGAAGACCAAAATCTTGTTAGAAACGCATTTTCCGTGGTAAACCAGTTTTGTTCAAGATTCGCAACTGTGACTTGTGTTTACATTGTCATCCAGAATTTGCTGTTTGACCAGGTATTGTAAATTATTCCGCTTGTTTTCTTATAATAGTTTTAATTAAATATCTCGACTAAAGGATTTTTATGAAATATTTTTGCCGTTGGTATGGAATACCCATACATATGTAGTGATATTTGTCGATGTTGTTTTACAAATTCTCTTCGAGTGAAAGAATCAAAATGGATGTTCGTATGATTCCTGTTTAAGGAACCTAAGTACATTGCTCAAACATTGTTTTGTATTAGTAACTACTTGAACGTGTTTGTAAAATGTTGTTTCACTTATATAATACATATTACACCGCTTTTTAATACTTAAAGTTAATAATCATGTACATGATGATCATACACTAATTTTTAGAAATTGTCACTGAATCTCAAGCACTTAGCTACTATATCTATGATTTCAAGGCAGAACATTTAAATGCCTAATAAGATTATCATTATGTACTATCTAAAAGATAGGCAAAGTTAAAATCCAAGTTCACAGAGGTTACAGTATTTGTTCCTTTTTATTTATTTACTGGTGGTTGAAAAGAACAAGCTTATTATATTTCTTCCTAACTTTATTGCAGTTATCTTTTTCTGTAGCTTCTTTGCCCAGGTGATACAACCTTATTTTGGAATAGCCTTTTGCAATGAGTTTAATTAGAATAAATACATGGTTGTCATTCACTGCACAATCAAGCATGTGATTATCAAGTTCAGGGAAGCATTTTGGTATATTAATCCCAGTTAGCACAGATGTTGCAATAGCATCATTTATTCCTTTACACTGAGGAAGTTTTGCACCAGTTGTTGTCAGCATACGCTGGAAGCATTTCTCAGTTTCCTCACAAACCATAATCACACTTTGGGTTGGCTTGAACAACATACCTCTATCCTTTTGTTTCAAGAAGCTAGATTTGGCCAAGTGACTGCTGGAACCAAGGGCTTTACTGCAATGCATACACTTTACTTGCTTTTCCACCATCCTTCCCACATACCCAGCAATATATGATATGGCTGCCTTTTTGTATTTTGTGAGCTGTGAGACATTTGGTGCATCACAATAGTCATGATCACTAACAGTAGGTACTCGTTCCAAAAGGTCATACTTACGTATTGTTGCTGCATTACTAATACTAATATTGTCATTGTTTGCATTACAGGTGTCATCTATGATGTACAGAATGTCAGTAGGGTCTGGTTTGGTACAGTTTCCACTTTCACCTTCAATTGTACTTCTCATTAACAGATGTTTGTAGGCTGCTGTAAATTGTTGTGCAGTAGGATTATTGTTGAAACCTCCTGATGATCTGATTGCTGCGAAAAATAACTCCAAGTGATCCTGACTAAATTTATATGTCAAAAGGTACTTCATTGGTGCTTCATGTTCCTGTTCAACTAAGTCATGAAATAAACCTTTGACACTCTTAATAGCTACAAGAAACCCAATAAAAGCAGTTTTTCTCCGAGTGGTATACATTGGAACTCCATGTGCTGCTTTGAGTGACAAAACATACTCATTGGCTTTGTCCAGAAATGGATCCCAGGAACTTTTATTTCCAACACGAAGTGCTGACTTGTACCCACTAGCACAAGTGTTTTGTTACAGTATTCAATAGCATCAGCTACACTAGCACTTAAGGCCTGAGCTGCCAGATTGACTTTCATTTTCTGCTGGTGCCAATTGATATGTGCATTCTTCAATTTGTTTCCTAGCCTGAGTCCTTCCTTGTTTTGCAGTTTTTGCAGTTCCACAACATAGCTCCAGCACACTTTATTATTATCTTGGTGTACCAAAACCTTACCTTCACCAAGTGTGTTTCTTATTAACTTAAGCATATGGCAAACATCCAAAAGAATATGAATTTTCTTTGTTTTTTCAAGTGGGTGAAGAAAATATGGCTGTAGCTTTGTTGGCTCAAGACAGGCTCCAAGCTCATTTAACATAGTGAAATGACAAGAAGGTCCATCACAAGTCAATGAAACAACACTGACTCCAACATCATGAAGTTTTTCAATGCAGATCTTTACAAGATTTGCACGCTCTGCACCATTAAGCCCATCAACAAAGAAATAGCCACAGGGAACTTTCCACGAACCATTGACACACACTGCCATCAATACCAGAGCATCTTTTGCAATAGGAGCTGAATCATCATCCTCAATTCCATTTCCTAAATCAACATATCCACGAAACTTGTTGCCATCCCAAGAGACATGTTTCCATATAGCCATCTCATCCAACATCGCGGAACAGATTATCTGTTGCTTTTTTTTCTGGATGCCACAACTTTTTGCAGCAAGTGCTTGAAATACAGGCTGGGTAAATCCAGGATGAGCAGGAATTTTTCCATACCATTTCCTAATTTGTGTTTGGTGTGGAAGTGCTAATTTGAATGTTTTTCTAACAAATTCATAGGCCTTTGAAGAATAGAACTGGAGAGTCATAGCGAATGATTTTAGCTCTGGTGAATACTTACAACCCCTGGCAGACTGTGACTGAACCCTCCTCAGCATAGCTAAAGGTACTCCTGAAAATGATCGCTGCAACATTTCCTCACAGTTCTCTGAGATTAAGTGTTGGTGCTTTAGCTCCTTCACAATGCATTTTAGAGAGGTTACACGCTTCTTTAGACGCTGTGCCTTTTGCTTAGATACTTTAAGCTTCTTTTTAACCCTGCAACCTGCCCTTTAACCTTTTTAAGCTCTAATTTTGTAGGTGATTCTATGACATCCTGACACTGATCCGCACCCTCTAAGCACTGTTTTTTGATGGTGGTCCACTTTCTTCACTGCAAGAGTTCTCACGTGTTTCATCAGTGGTTTGAGTTGGAGATGCCCTTTTTCGTGGCACTTTTTGTTTCTTACCTCCCTTGAAAAGGTGATAGAAATATTGTTTATTACTTTTGAAGTATGTTATACAGGTAAATAATTTGCTCAATACTAGTACCGTAAAAGAAATAAAAATAGCATAATTTTAAATAAATACTTACCTTTTTAAGATGTTTTGGAAATTTCTTGAACCTAGTTGGAATTGCCTCAGGTTTTAGTTTTACAATTTGTTTACTATGGTCAATAGATGTTTCTGGGAAATGGTCAGAACATATCCTGGAGTGCTTTGTGGGAGTCCACTTCTCTCGGTGGATCATGGTTAACCGTTATAACAGGTACAACTGTACATGAATGCTGTTGACAGGTCAGACCAGATTTTGACAGCCAACAATGTGGCACGAAAATGCTATAGGTGGTGGAAGGCTTTGTTTTTTCATTTGATAGATATGGCTATTGTTAACAGTTTTCTTCTTTTCAAAAAGCACATGTCCACCTTTCCTGACATTGATGAGCTACAATGGTCAAATTCTTATTCTGTTGATTTCCGATAAGAACTTGTTAGGCAACTCTGTGACCTTCCCCTGTATGATGTTCCTCCTGTTTGTACTAGAGTACAGCCAGTTTTTGACTTTGATACACTTCATATGCCTGAGGTTTCTGCTGATGTGAGGAAGTATTGTGTTGTATGTTATAAGGCAGGTCGTGGTAAATTGCGTGTCACCACATATTGTTCAGCCCCACAGTGTGGAAAATTTCTTCATATCACTGGCGAGAGGAACTGCTTCAAGGAGTGCATTGCAAAGAGTACCATAAGTAAAAAAATACAAGACTTATGAGATGAGTTTTATATGACATTTTTATATTTTCAGTTCAGTTTTTGTTTTCTTTGTCATTACTTGCAAAAGTTTGACATGTGATGTTAACTTTTTGTTAAAAATTATCTTGTTAACTACTTGTTCAAAACTATCTTGTTAACTTTTTGTTAAAAACTATC
>JAOBAZ010128884.1:0-11077 GCA_026546875.1 Pteroeides caledonicum | reverse complement strand
GAAGTTGGTCCAAGCTCAACTTCGGCGACATGCCGGCGGTAAGTATCTGGAATGTCGCCGATGACGGCGGCACATGTTCTGATATACTAAAGTGTCGCAGGTAGTATCGGTGGCATGGTCGCCGGCACACCGGCGGCATATGTGAACCAGGCTTAAAGAAATGACGTGAAGAATAGTAACCGCCTGGGGCTTGGGAAATACACAGGTATGAGCGCTCTTACCTACACGGCTAAAGACGCTCAACCATGAATGTCATGATCATGATTAAGCTGGCCACCTTGATCATGGTTGAGCTGGCCAACTTGATCATGGTTGAGTTGGCCAACTTCATCATGGTTGAGCTGGCCAACTTGATCATGGTTGAGCTGGCCAACTTGATCATGGTTGAGCTGGCCAACTTGATCATGGTTGAGTTGGCCAACTTGATCATGGTTGAGCTGGCCAACTTGATCATGGTTGAGCTGGCCAGCTTGATCATGGTTGAGCTGGCCAACTTGATCATGGTTGAGCTGGCTAGCTTGATCATGGTTGAGCTGGCCAGCTTGATCATGGTTGAGCTGGCCAGCTTGATCATGGTTGAGCTGGCTAGCTTGAACATGGTTGAGCTGGCCAGCTTGATCATGGTTGAGCGAGCCAGCTTGATCATGGTTGAGCTGGCTAGCGTGATCATGGTTGAACTGGCCAACTTGATCATGGTTGAGCTGGCTAGCTTGATCATGGTTGAGCTGGCCAGCTTGATCATGGTTGAGCTGGCCAACTTGATCATGGTTGAGCTGGCCAACTTGATCATGGTTGAGCTGGCCAACTTGATCATGGTTGAGCTGGCCAGCTTGATCATGGTTGAGCTGACCAACTTGATCATGGTTGAGCTGGCCAACTTGATCATGGTTGAGCTGGCCAACTTGATCATGGTTGAGCTGGCTAGCTTGATCATGGTTGAGCTGGCCAGCTTGATCATGGTTGAGCTGGCCAGCTTGATCATGGTTGAGCTGGCTAGCGTGATCATGGTTGAGCTGGCCAACTTGATCATGGTTGAGCTGGCCAACTTGATCATGGTTGAGCTGACCAACTTGATCATGGTTGAGCTGGCCAGCTTGATCATGGTTGAGCTGGCCAACTTGATCATGGTTGAGCTGGCCAGCTTGATCATGGTTGAGCTGGCTAGCTTGATCATGGTTGAGCTGGCCAGCTTGATCATGGTTGAGCGAGCCAACTTGATCATGGTTGAGCTGGCCAACTTGATCATGGTTGAGCTGACCAACTTGATCATGGTTGAGCTGGCCAGCTTGATCATGGTTGAGCTGGCCAACTTGATCATGGTTGAGCTGGCCAACTTGATCATGGTTGAGCTGGCCAGCTTGATCATGGTTGAGCTGGCTAGCTTGATCATGGTTGAGCTGACCAGCTTGATCATGGTTGAGCGAGCCAGCTTGATCATGGTTGGGCTGGCCAGCTTGATCATGGTTGAGCTGACCAACTTGATCATGGTTGAGCTGGCCAACTTGATCATGGTTGAGCTGGCCAACTTGATCATGGTTGAGCTGACCAACTTGATCATGGTTGAGCTGGCCAGCTTGATCATGGTTGAGCTGGCCAACTTGATCATGGTTGAGCTGACCAACTTGATCATGGTTGAGCTGACCAACTTGATCATGGTTGAGCTGACCAACTTGATCATGGTTGAGCTGGCTAACTTGATCACTATTGATATCACACTTGATCGTGGTTGACATGAATCTTGTTCATGCCGTTTGATATCAATGTTGTTCGAGGTTGTTTCATGTTTGGTCTAAGTTGATATCAAACATGATCGTGTTTGATGAAGCATGATATCAAGCTTGGTCAAGGGTGATGAAATATCATGCTTGATCATGCTTGATGCATCATGCGCGATCATGGTTGCATGATTTATCATGATGCCATCAAGCATGATCAAGGTTGAAAAAATTGATGACGCGTGGCCAGGATTATAAACATTACAAAAGAAAAACACGTTCTCTGACCTGAGAACGTGTTTTTCTTCTTTTATAATGATCAAGGTTGATAAACCATCAACCTTGATCATGCTTGATCAGGGTTGATTGCTCATCAACCCTTGATCAACCTTGATATCAATGTTGATCAAGGGTTGATCAACCTTGATCAAGCTATGTGAGATTTTTAGCCGTGCATTACTGTAGAAGCAGTCAGCGGTACGTCAGTTTTCAATAGTACAGTTTAGCGCGGGCTAAATGAATCTTGACTTGAAGATTCGAAGCGAAGAAAAGATGGTTTTGAAAAAAGTTGATAATCGACTTCGAGTTCTTATTGAAAATGGAGTTCAACTGCGTCATCGATCAATGTTTTTTATTGTTGGTGACAAAGGTAGAGATCAGGTAATTTTATCTCCAATGTTGAAAATATTAACTTATAATATAACCAACCATGAAATGAATCAATGTCCACATGGCACATGTTTTCTGTCTTTCGTCCAACAAATACTTCTACTGCACGTTTATGGAGTTCAGATATGGCATGCTCAATTCAAAATGGACAATTTCATTGGCAACTGTCGTCCTGTGAGACGCCAAACAAGTCATATAAATGCATCATTGATCATTTATCAATTCTTGAAATTTTAATTACGTGGTGGAGACTGAGAGGTTTATACAAGTGTGTAGCCGTAAATGTGCAGAGTGTTTACACAGAGTGAGACAAAGTATTTACTCCTTTGCACGCAGTGGCTTAGTGAGGTCGAGTGCGTGAAACCCAATTTTTGTTATCGATTATTATGTTTACAAACTAATACAGTATACAGGTAGAAATATGAAAAGTAATTCAATTATAGCTTACCATTAAATTATTTTGAAAGACTAGTTCCTTGATTCTATCCTAGTTGTGTGCAACTTCTAGATAAGGTATAGCATAAGTTTGTGTAGCACGTTTTTTAATTCGTAGATGAAATTGTTTTGTTTTCAGGCTGTATAATATTTATTACAATTTATAGACCTTCCACTCAGGGAATACAAAGAAATACCATCAAGGCGAGATATATCTGCCCAAGGGGGAAGTATTTTCTTCACTTCCCCAACCAGAATGTGTTTAAATTATATATTATATTGAAACAGACAAACACGTATACAGACAAAACACAAATGTTGTAAAATGGCTTCTTTTCCCTTCATCCTGCTTCATTCTAGTTGTGCACTAGGCATCCATACAGGCTACATGCAAACTCAAATATCCAATGCAGCAGGGTCTTCAAAGTCAAATATTCAACTTCTATATTACATTGTGAGAAAAACTCAGTGGGACTCTTTAATTGCCTGATAATTAATGTGCTACAAGCTTTCTGATTGAGTAATTTACAGATATAAATTAATTCAGCATTGTTTATCAGTGTGTATAGACACTGATCAACATTTGTCAATTAATATATGTGAAAAACAATACATTATATATATATATATACAGTACAATGTAGTATCTGAAAATCGATTCTGTATATCATGTCTGGGGCATTTGTGTCCCACAGTGTACATGCTTGAAGTTGAGGATTGATTTGAGTATTAGCTAAACTTGTGATACAAATTCTGAATGGCACAAGGCTAGGCAATTTTTCCGAGAAAATACAATTAACTACGATATCTTCTTCCTTGAAAGTTACACGTAAACTATCAAAAAGTTGAAGTACATGTAAGTGTTGAACTGTCATTTGCATCAGCAGTTCAACACAGTGAATAAGTCAATGACTATTTAGAGGACTGTGGACAAGTAGATATGGCAAATGTTTTTGTACAGGTGTATTAGCCACAGTGCAAATTTAGGTACAATATGAAATTTTTGTGCTAGAAATGCAACTTACCCGTACCATATACATATACACCAGGAAATTTGGTGATGGAAATGGTTTCGATCCTGTTATTTTATCCTGGGTATATGTAGCTGTGATAGCAGTGTTTTTCAGGAATTTGATTTTAAATGAAAATATACGTACTGGCAATACCACCATTAGTGGATATTAAATGGCTACACATTCAAATTTACAGTTACACTGACATGCCAATCTTATTGCTTGGTTGATACCAAATGTCATATTACTCAAAAAAGAGAGATTTTTATGAAATAGTGTTAATAGTTGAAATGTGGAAACCAAAGTTTATTTATTTGTTAGGTTGTTATCCTTCATCACATGTTATCAAAAGCCACAATAAAAGCAAGACCAACTGTTCTTTGGTGTTATAAGAAAGAGTTGGGTTTCAGCAGGTAAATGTTTGTTTAACATTTTGTTTATTGAACCAGCCAAGCCTGACCACTTTAGTATTATTTTAAGTACCTGTAGTCGATCTAATACCAATATAATTGTGTGGAAAGAAGCTGCAGTATCGGTACTTAGTCACTAAGTTAAATAACATTGTTCATGGCAACAATGACCGTGCAACTGGTCATTTAATGGACTTTACTCTGTCCTGTAATCCATTTGCATTGGAAACACTTCCATTAATAACTAAAATTACTGTATCTGCACATGGTCATAGTCCACGTAATACAGTCGACTGTAAAACTAAATGCTTAGCCGGCAGGTCAGAAAGTGTTAACAAATAAGGAGATCAGGATAAATTTTTTGTCACATCTCAAATACTGGTACATACTGTATAACCAAGTCTTTTATCTAAATAGTTAGTGGACTGAGTAGGGGAAGCCTTCAATCAATTCCCGTCATACCGTCTTTCCAACTGCAGTTTCCTCCCAAGTTGTTCTCACAGACAGCATACAATGTAATAAGAACTTAATAAGGATTGGCATTAAAGTGGTGATAAATACTGAACAATAAGATAACTAAAGATACGGGTACTAAATGTAGAGTACTGTACAAGTGATACTGTATTATACTGATTGAAGACCTAATGGTAATTACCAGTTGTGAAAAATCTTCAAATATTTATACAGTTTATCCTGGTTAGGTTTGCACCTACAGTACAAGCTTTGCAAAATTTCAAAACAACTATTACCAACCGGTATAGAAGAGGCAGTATTTAAATGGTCAGTGGCCATTTGCAAGTTCAGATTACATGTACCTCTTAAATGGGTTTATTATTATAAATTACATATGTTAATACTACATGGCATCACCATAGGCATCACGTTGCAGTACTGAGTGACTAATCAAGTACTGTATGTAAATTAGGAATGAGTAAACTAGCTATTTTAATGCCTTGTTTATTCATTCCCTATTATTCAGTACTGCAACATAATTAGTCTGCTATGAAGTATTAATAAAAATAATATAATTTATAATAAGTTGCAAAAACTGCTACTACCAAAGAGACAGAGCCTTTTCACTATGAATTAAACTAAAATCTGTATGAAAGTGTACTCTACTGAGTACAAGTGTATTACTACTGGTCCTGGTTTGGTTTTAAAATATTTTAATAATTTAATACCAAACCAGGACAGCAACCTCGTACCCAGGGTCTTCCAGTTCTCTGCTCCCGCTACTCTCCCGCTACGATAAAGGTTCAGGCTGGTCACATGACTCCCCAAAATCTGGGTGGTTTTTATTTACAGTGTAGATACTGAGGGAGGAGTGGGTGAGTCTGTAGCGCGAATTTTAAAATTATCAAATTAACTGTTGTCATCAAGTGCGAAATGTGTAAAGCAGTTCGATTTGCTTTATGACTGTTCTCACATGGTTAATTCTTACGAAATCAAAATCAGTGTGTCAACTTTGCTGTAGCATATTCGACCCGAGGTACCGGAAGATTTTTTTCACAAAAGAAAATAGCGGAGCGTCTGTTGGCGGAAAGCTTGCTAATGTAGATCATCTTCATCTAATTTGTCGCCACTGTGGAGAAATTTTGAGACGCAATCTGTAAAAATCATCAATTTTTATGATGCAAAACAAATGATGTACAGTAGTGTCGACATGTCTTATCACCTTTGCCTACAGCTAGGTAATGGCTGGAACACACTGGCTAGTCGCCGTATATAGTCGCGCGACTACAGCGAGCATGCGCGTGTGCGTCAGTCGCGCGACCAATGTAAACTAGTCAACATCTAGTACAGTAAGTTCAATATGTCAAACTACCAACCCAAGCGACGAACACGAGTAACTTACTGTACAGGTAGTAACCGCTCGAAGTAGTCGCCGTAGTCGCGCGACCAATGTAAACTAGTCAACATCTAGTACAGTAAGTTCAATATGTCAAACTACCAACCCAAGCGACGAACACGAGTAACTTACTGTACAGGTAGTAACCGCTCGAAGTAGTCGCCGTAGTCGCGCGACCGTGGCGATCCAACTCGTCAAATTTTTTTATCAAACGAAGAAGTTGAGGTGCGTTCAGTATATTACGTTTTGATTGACTGCTAGTTTTCCCAGTTTCATAGCAGGTATACAGCATTGTAAGATAGAGTGTTTTAAAATGGGTTTCCATTTTACCATAGAAATACATTTAACAGATTGCTAACTGAACAAGTGCTGCCGTTCATCAAATCCAACTGCACGGTCATCCGTCCCGTTCTCGAATATTTTAGATGTTATAAACTGCGATTTGCGGAATGTAGCCGTGCGAGACATACATACAGTCTGTTCTTCGCCACAGAGATTTCGTGGGACTATATTCTTTTTTTGTGAAGAAAATCGTGGAGGGGTTGAGGGCAAGGTGTCCTGTTTCTTTTAAAAAAAGTTCTGTCCGGAATGATAGAATGCAACTACATGTACAAGGAAAAGAAGAAAAATCGCTGCTTTGGCGCTGATCTACATACGCCAACATTATGCTCAAACGATGCCATGAATTAGGTTTACATTACAACGCGTCGATTCAATTTTGCTGGCCGACGACCAACACCAAGGTAAACGAACATTTCGAAGTCGCTAATAATATTTTGTATGCCCTTTTTATGCCTATGAAATCACTCAGTCAATAAAATAGTGGTCGCTAAAAAGGTGTAAAGTCGGTGAGCGCATAAAAAGTTCTATATAGTTGAATTACAACTATCAACTTCGCCTTTCTTGTCGCTGAACCACGTTGTGACATGTCGATTAGTCATGTTCGTTGAAATATGTAATTGCACCTTCCCTCCCACGGGATGGAATCAATTAGGGTGTCATGTGACCAGCCTGAACCAAGACCTTGGGTACGAAGTTGACCCAGTGAGCTCGATTTATATAACTGGAGGGAGATCTCGAGGACTTTCGCAATACCGGTTAGTGACGCCAAGTTTATAATTGTAATACGTCAATTCCAGTCCTTTTGCTCGGTCTTTTGCACTGTTCAGTACGGGTGAGAGCAAGCAAAGGGACTGGAATTGACGTATTACAATTATAAAATTGGCGTCACTCGCCAATCCAAAGATCTCCCTCCAGTTATATAAAGTAAGTATCGAGCTCACTCGGTTGTCCTGGCCAGTAGCAATACCTGTACTTCTCTCATTTTGGTCTCGTTAGGACTGTTCCTGTGTTATTTGTCAGTATTCTAACATTTGTCTTTTAATATTTCAGCCACAGGAAGAAGAGAATGCGACAACTTCAAAAAAAGATCAAAAGTGGCACATTAGATTTAAACAAAGATGATCCATTTGAACTTTTTATTTCCTCCACCGACATCAGATATTGTTATTATAATGAAACACACAAGATACTTGGCAATACGTATGGCATGTGTATTTTACAGGTAAAAATATCACCATTACTAACTGGAACTTCATGTACTGTTAGTATTGTATACCGTAACGTGTTTAAAAAATCATTAACCCAGTGTTCGTATACAAAACTTAAATGTACTTGAATATCCTTGAATTTAAAATAAATAATGCCCCAATCATCAATCGTTCAATGCCTTGAAACTCCTTGAATTTTCTGTGTTTCCTTAATTTCTTGAGAATAGCAGTAGAGAATGCGATACTGTACTTGTGTTTTAAAGTCAAATGCAGGTATTTATAACTGCTTGGATTTTCGAAAATATGTCCTTGAAATTCCTTGATAAATGTTTGAATTTTTCTAGTCGCTTTATCAGTACAAACCCTGTTAACCTACAGTAATTAGAAAAATTCCATTGCATGGCACCTAAAGAAATACCCCCACTGCTGGTGGGGGTTTCCCCAGAGGCAGTCAAATATCCTGGTAATTATCCAGAATTGAATTATTTAAATGGTCGGCATGTACAGCTGTGCATGGATTGATCTGAATGTTTTTTGTTCTACTGTAAAAACATGATACCATAGGGCAAACGACCATTTAATAATTAATTGTACAGAATAATATATTTTTTGCTTCCTGGGATGCAGAATTTAAGAAATACCAAACGGGTTTCCATGTTGGATACTTTGATCCAAAAACGCGAGATGTTGCGAGACTTTAGCGAACGAAAACACTCGCCAACGACTCTTTGGTATTTCTTTTATAAAATAACAACGAGCGAAAAAAGATAAAATCTCAGCGAGAAATTTCTATGTTGGATACTCTCATCCAAAATACAGGTTGACTAATCAGAGCTGGCATACTATACACGTTATTTTATAAACAGTAATCAGCGTCTCCTGGACTTTGTAAGCATTTTTGGGGTGCTTATTTACAGTGCCGCTTGCGTACGTTTAACAATTATTGAATGAGGTTAAGCAAGAATTATCGAGCCGAAGTTTCTTTTCGTCAACCCAAGCCGAGGTTGATAACGAACAAACTGAGACTTCAGTTGATAATTCTTCACACCATGTGAAAACTGAATTCAACAATTGTTTTATTATTTATTTAAAAAGAATGGAAAAATTAAAGGATAAAGCTAGTTATGTTATTTCACATTCTCGCTCCTTCGCCGTCGTTTTCTTTAACATGACGTCGTAACATGAGGTTGTACAACTCTTTCATCCACGTTGTACCTTCATAACGTGGAAGAAAAAAGTCGTATTCCACCTTATGACGTCGCTCGTTGCACATGACAATTTTCTACATGGTTATTAGCTAACCACAGGCCATGAAATATTTTAAATAAATACTAAAACACTTATTTACCGCGACCGAAGGAAACATGTTTTGTGGTCGATATTTAACGAGGCGAACAAGGTAAGCAACGGATATAAAGGGTATCATTTCAAATGGAAAAGCAAGTAAACATTCCAATTTCGGCCAATGTCGACCAATATGTCGACCAAAGGTCGCATGCCCACGTGCGCCGCACGTGGTTTAAGATGCGTTATCTCTCGTTGCAAGTGGTCGCGCGGACGACATCAGAATTTCGTCACTCTTACGTGATTTGCTCTCGACCAGTGAAACGTTATGAACATCAAACTTTGACAAGTGGTATATAATAACTTAAGTTAACACATTTTTGTGTATGATACCGCATCGTAGCTACTTGTATCCTAATTTTAAGTAAGTGAGTGGTACTGTAGCATTGAGTGGCTAATTAATACATACATGGATATTATTCTATGGTTATAAGTGACATACCGTATAGTTGGCTGTAGAATAAGACACTCGTTAGTTACTATTCACCTCTACTTTTACTTGCCTTTACGTACCTTTACTTGCAACATGTACTGTATATCTAAAATCTAAATCGTTTTGTCTGGTAGGATTTCGAAGCATTAACTCCAAATCTTCTGGCCAGAACAATTGAAACAGTTGAAGGAGGAGGAATCATTGTGGTTCTTTTACGGTCTATGACGTCCCTGAAACAACTTTATACTCTAACAATGGTTTGTACAGTTGATTGAACTTGTTAACGCGTATACTCTAAGATCAGTCTTGTCGTACGTTCTGTACCAATATTTCAAGCTATTGGTTTCAATTCTTAACAACCTCTATAATTTCGTAAACAAAATTTCAGACTGTGGGACAAAATTGTTTGCAACATTCAGATGCTCAGTTTAGCGGTTGTACGAAAACCAGGGTATCCTTGCTGAATTTGTACTAGAGAGTCAATGTGAGTCTCAACCTTGTCATATAGCTTGCTATCTACCGCATGATGCAGCGTCGAGGGAGATATCTACCACCGTTCACCGAGGTTGAGGTGAAAAATTGTTTTAGAAAATACCAAAAAGTAAGAATTTAGCCGGAATGATAAAAAACTGTGTCGATTGGTTGTCTATTGTCGTGTAAAACTACATGTAGTGTAGTATAGAACGCCAATGCACGAAAAATGAATTGCTGAAGTGTCACCTGGGTATGTTGTCCCTTGTTAATGAAGTGCCGAGCCAGCCTGTAAACTCACCAGAAAATGAAACAAAATTTGGTCTATTGTTTCCAATATTATATCGCAACCGTATATTGGCCTATCAGAAAGCTTGATTTGTAGCACGTGATTGTAGCAATTAATCATGGAGTTCCACCGACTTTTTGTCACAGTATAGTATAAAAGTGGGATACCTCGCTGCAATTCCACTTTTATACTATACTGCGAGTTTGCGTCTACCACGCGTGAATGCCTCGCGCACGGCTAGAACAAATCAAGACGGAGGAGCCATTTTACGATGTGGTTTGTCTTTATATAGACGTTGTTTTGATATATTGTTGTTGTTCGAATATACATTGTATAATTTATAGACCTTCCGCTCGGGGAACTCGATGAATACCCCCGGGAAGGTATTGTTCTCCCGTGTTTTAAATAAAATCATAACATTAAATGATCATAAAAAGATTTGATTGCAGAGATTGAAAACATAAATCGTGATTTTTCATTTTTAAAGGATGTTCACTCACGATATAGGACTGAGTCACATCAAGATGTTGTGTGTCGTTTTAATGAGAGGTAAGCGACATCTACTGGACAGACACTATATGAATTAAATAATTTACGTACATATGCACTGTAGTTGAATATTGATAGTGTATGCTGTATGAAGCGGAAGTACATGTGATTTCTTCTTATTTTACATCACTGTTGGTGGTGTACATTTCCCTAAGTTTGTTCTCTTAATCTCGCCACTTTCGACCGTATAATAAGATTAGATTCCGATATGATGCCTTTTCACCGATAGGTGACACGTAGATAAGTAAGAACTATCGTCTTGTTCCTTAACTAACACATTTATTACGGCAAAGAGAGCAAACGAAGCGAACCCGTTTTAGGTTGTTTTTTGCCACCGGTTTGTTATGGTA
>JAOBAZ010128883.1:3904-18794 GCA_026546875.1 Pteroeides caledonicum | reverse complement strand
TATAAACAACGTTTCAGTACCACCTTGTCATAATTCTCAGGTGGATTTTAAGCGATTACCTTTTAGCATTTTACTTTCAGTTACGCCATAAAATTTTTCTATACATGTATTCTAGGAAAATTGGATGTTCAGTGTTAGGAATGTCTACAGTTGGTCGGTACTTTTTAAGCAATTTGATTGGTTACTCTAGCTAGGAATATCCAACACTTATTCTCAGTTTGAGACAAAAGTAAATGGCTTCCCATGCAGTTTGTTTCTTAACAAAGAAAAATTATTTGATAAAGGCTGCCTCGTACCCAGGCGCTATTTGCTAAGCGCGGTTGAGCCGAGGGAGGGGGCACTGTACTGCGCGCGAGGGCTTGTGGAAAGAGTGGAAGCGGAGGGCCACCTCGCTTGCACTCTTCCCACAAGCCCTCGCGCGTAGTGCTCCCCTCCCTCTCCTCAACCGCGCTTACCAAATATCGCCTGGGTACGAGGCAGTGATAAAGTAATTAAGAAAGCAATAAAGAGAATTATAATGTATCTAGAATAGAAATAAGAACAATTTAATTTTTTCTAATGTACACTCTGCCTCACGCTTGTTTCTGTCAACTCTTGAGAATGATGTCAAGCGATGACATGAAAACGTCGTTTTAATATCTAGTGTATCTTTAAAATAATTAAAAATAATTAAATGTGGGTGTTTTTACTGACGGTTTTACATAAGAATACGAGAAATAAAAAGAATATCATATTGACAAGAAACGAAATAATTTACAGATGAGGCCAGTATTTCTTGATTATTAGTTTCTCACCAGGATCGTTTGTCAATGTACGTGCGGGCGGCCATTATCATTTCGTCATTGAGGGGATACGGGATCGATTAAATTCCCATATGTCAAAACGTTTATAACAATATTTCTATTTTTTTGGCGTTGTTGTTAGAAAATGCATTTCAAAGGAAAGTTGCAATAATGGCGACCGACTGCTGAAGTGGTGCGGGTTGTGGATGAGAAACTAATAATCAACAAATACTGGCCTGAATGTAGATAGTTCAGTGAATTTTAAAATACTACAAGTTGTACTTCCAAAAGAATGTACCCTCTAGAAATCAGTTCTTTTGTTGTTGAACTAGTGATTTTTCTGATATGACTATTTTCGGAATTTACTGAAAGTAGAAAATTTCTTGTAAAAGCGAATTCTTGACATGCGCATCAATCTTGTATTGACCTGCAGTAGAGGCGTTTCTAAATATTTAATGGCCGCCTTGTAGTCTTTCCGATGTATCAAACGATTTATATATACATATGTTTATGTAAAGAAACCCGGTATGAGTTACTTGTTATCAAGTTTAAATCTTGAAAATACTGTTTTTCTGATAGCCGGTGCTTTAAGTAAAACCCATTTCCTTCTCACTTGTTTCATTTTACTCAAATTCCCTTCAAACGGGAAGTTTTCTTCCGTGGAAATACTGAAATACATATTATATATATTTCCTTCGGTTCAACCAAAATTTTCTTAAAAACTATCTCGTTAACCATTTTCGGACCGCACATGACTTTTATTAGTTTACGTAGGCTAACACCAGACTATTTTACTTGCCTAAGGTAGAGCTACGGTCCAGAAAAGGTTAATATTTTTTACGCATAAGCGATGACATTTTCTTAAAAATTTCAACAGATGGAAAATGAAAAGTAACCCTCGTTAAATATGAAAGGCGCACTATCCCGCGACATTATGCGTAATTTAGGTTTTCATTGTTGCTATATTTTGTTTCCGTTTAGATTTAAAATAATATAGAGGTTGACCTGGTATAAGCTATTATCAAGTTTATATTTTGAAAATACTGTTCTGGTGCCTAATTAGTAAATTTCCTAACTCAAGCAAAACCCCTGAAATGTCTGCTTTTTCATCGTATAAATTACCGTACGCGCATACGCGTGTAGCTCATGCAGTAGTCCCGCGTGTGAAGGCGTTGATCGAGGTCGGTGTCCAGGTCTTCGTGTACACGGAAGCAAATCCGCAAGTGAGAAATTTTAACTTTTTCTGACTGACTCCCGGAAACAAACTCTCTGTTAAAATTGCGTATTTTTTTCAATTTCTTGCCTATCGTATGAGCAAATGTTGTCGGTATAAAGCCAGCTGAACAAAACGGATGGGTAATTGCGCTGGAAAAAACAACAAGTCAGACCTGACACAAAGTCACACCGGTAACGTTCATCACTCGAGTCCTGTCAGCTCAACAAACCCTACAAGTCCGAGTCGAAAGAAACATGCCCCTTTGCCTTTACCAAAGCCTCCATCATCACCAGCTGCAGTTGAAGACCCCGGTGTCCGTTTGTTTGTGGCTCTGTTCGACTACGACGCCAGAACAGCTGAAGACTTAAGTTTCAAAAAAGGAGAATACCTTGAAGTTAGCAAAGAGAATACTCAGTTCGATTGGTGGCAAGCCAAATCTCGTAAGACAAACAAAGAAGGTTATATTCCCAGTAACTATGTAGCTGAAGTGAAAACTCTAGAAGCAGAAGAGTAAGTAGATTATTAATTGTCTTCTAAGTTTTGTTAAGAAGCTTTATTGTCGGCAACCACAACAGCAGAATATTTGCCGACCATTAGAAGTTAATTTGGGGAAAATTAAACTAACCGAATATTTTCTTCCGCTTGTATCCATCACCGATTGCTCGTTTGAAATGACTTCAATAGTTTTTTGTATCCGTCACCGGTTGCTTGTTTGAAATGACTTCAATAGTTTTACATTCAGGGAAGAAGGTGGTTTGTCATTCTTTATTCGAGTTTCCGTTTCACACATTTCATAACGACCAAAGACTACAATACGTATTTTTAATTAATATGTTACGTGGTATTTCTTCCAAGTTGATAAATATTGTTTGAGGTAATGTTGCTAAATTGTCGCAATCTTTACAAAAGTAAATATAAAAATAAAACTTTGTTCGCGATTTATACAACAGTTTCTTCTTGAATTGCTCGATTGTCGATCAAAAGTCGGCGGTCTTGCATCGCTGAAGCTTGGAGCAGTTCCACCACTTATTGGTCATGGCAACAAAAGCGACACGAATTTAATTGAAATAAGAGTTACTCCTTTAAATGTAAACCATTCGCATTGAATTATTTTTATATGGGCTACTATTAAGCGCAGTTTTGAAATATGAATATAGGTTTTACTTGTAAAAATAACATACATACATGTACTACATATACAAACGTCGACAATTGTATAATTAATACGACTAGTAGATATTGTTTTATGCCAAATTTGCCATCCTCATAACTTCATTTCTAAAGTAAAAAGTTTACCTCGTGATGAAAACAACGAGAGCAAAATTTAGGCTACTTTCGATTTCGTTTAAAATAAATTGCGCGTTTATTTAACGTGGAATTTACAGGATACACACGATACCTCCTAAATATTTTCGTTTAGAACATTTTACCGGTATTGACATTGCTTGTTCCAGAATGAATGGCTGTGTGAAAGATGTTAAAATACTAGTGGTTAGTTAACTTAGTTTTGACCACTTTAGTTGTGAAAAGGAAATAACATATTAAAATTTTTAATAATCTCATAAATATCTTTAAGTGTTGGAGATATTTTAACGTAATATTTTTTCACCATGACCTTGAACCCCCATCTTGGATTTTATGTATATATACCATCTGGCCTTGTTGGCCAGAGTAAAACATGTTGTGTTGCCCCAACAATGGTGGTAACTATAGACTTAGCTTCTTCCCTCCTGAAGCTCCTAATCTTTTGGCATGTAAAATAGTCTGGTGTTAGACAAAGTAAAATGGTCTGGTGTTAGATAAAGCAAAATAATCTGGTGTTAGATAAAGTAAAATAGTCTGATGTCAGATAAAGTAAAATAGTCTGGTGTTAAACAAAGTAAAATGGTCTGGTGTTAGATGAAGTAAAATAGTCTGATGTTAGATAAAGTAAAATAGTCTGGTGTTAGATAAAGTAAAATAGTCTGGTGTCAGATAAAGTAAAATAGTCTGGTGTTAAACAAAGTAAAATGGTCTGGTGTTAGATGAAATAAAATAGTCTGATGTTAGATAAAGTAAAATAGTCTGGTGTTCGATAAAGTAAAATAGCTAAGAGAGGCTAATTGATTCCTCCCCACACTTTTATTCTTATGACCATCTTCAAGCCCTTAATTGCCTTGATTATGATAATATCAGCTTGTTTCTCATTATACGACATGATTGTTTACAGATGGTTCTATGGAAAAATTGACCGAGGGGATGCACAGAAATATCTTTTGGAACCTCCAAACAAACATGGTTCCTTCCTTATTCGTGAAAGTTCAAATGCTAACAACAATTATGCACTGTCTGTTCGTGATGGTGATGTAGTAAAGCATTACAAAATAAGAGCTTTGGAAAATAATGAAGGATTTTTTATCTCAAGAAGGTCAGAGTTCGCAACTCTTCAAGATCTCGTTGAGCATTACAAACAAGATGCTGATGGTTTGTGTGACAAACTTGGTTTTCAATGTGTTAAGGTTGGCCTAACTTATTTATGTAGAGTGTTTGGCATGCAGCATTTTCTTGGCATATAAGTTCACCTTGCAAAAAGGTAACTTATTGCTTAGTGAGGCTGTGTCTTGTCAATTTATGCCGCCAAAGCCTGGCAATTTTGTTAAAGTATCTACAGGGTATTACGGTAAATGGACTATTTATTTTGATGCTAAAACCATCCACTTTCTTGTAATAGTCTTTGAAGCAAAAACAAGCGATAATCAATTTATTTCATGACGTTTCAATGTCATCTTGACATCATTATCAAATGTTACAAATGAATTGTTTACAACTGAAATGACGTTTACAAATAAGTCACATATTCAAATATAGAAAAGACACTAATTCTATAAACCCAGCAAAACATCAAACATCGAAACGTCATAAAATAAATTTATTATCGCTTGTTTTTGCTTCAAAGATTAAAACCATCCAGCATGTTAAAAATCACAAAATAAATTGTGTTGCATGGCTATTTTTCCATAGCTTCATCACTGAGTTAAACATCCCAGTATTATATATCCCTTACCGTACCTATTACCAATATTTCCATTGGGGTTATCAGGGGAGTGTCTGGGAGTGAGAGGGTTACCTAAGCTTATATGCCAGTTTTCCTTCTTACCCCTTCAGTACTGTTATTTTTCACAGGCTTCAAAACCCCAGACAGTTGGTCTTTCCTACAATACAGCTGATAAATGGGAAATTGATCGTAGTGCTCTAAAGTTTTCAACAAAGTTAGGAGCTGGTAATTTTGGTGAAGTATGGAAGGGGATGTGGAATAATACAACACCTGTTGCAATAAAAACATTAAGGCCAGGTACAATGCAGCCAGAAGCTTTCTTGAAGGAAGCTGAGTTAATGAAAAAGCTAATTCATCCGAAATTAGTGCAGTTATATGCAGTTTGTTCAAGAGAAGAACCAATTTACATTGTCACTGAGTTGATGACTAAGGGAAGCTTGCTTGATTACTTACAAGGGGAAGGAAGAGAAAGACAACTTTCAATGGAGAAAATGATTGACTTTGCAGCCCAAGTGGCTAATGGAATGGCTTTTCTTGAGTCACATGGCTATGTTCACCGTGATTTAGCAGCAAGAAATGTTTTAGTTGGTGATGGATTGACAGTAAAGATTGCTGATTTTGGTCTCAGCCGTGTTCTTGAAGAAGACATATATGAAGCTCATGAAGGGGCTCGGTTTCCAATCAAATGGACAGCTCCTGAGGCTTGCTTGCAAAACAGATTTTCTATTAAGTCAGATGTGTGGTCATTTGGCATCTTGCTTACTGAAATTACAACTTATGGAAGAATTCCATACCCTGGTATGGCCAATGCTGAAGTAAGTTTAACTTCATCCCAAAAAGTTGAATTTAATATTTGTTCTGTAAAATTATTAGGATATTATTAAAATATTTTCAAATTGTTAGGCTTGATTATGTCATGTTGTTAGCTACATAAATTGTATTGTTTAAACTTTTAGATAAATAGCTAATATTTTACAGCAATGTTTCAAAATTTTGAAACCTAAGGGGTCAAACTGGTCATGATACTGAAATCTGGGAATGGCAGAGTTATATCTGGAATGGTGATACAGTAAATACAGTATCTTAAATTATACTCAAGTTTTAATATCATGATCTCAGAATAAACTTAGGTCATCAGAACATGTTCTACAGGATATGATTATCACTGGGTGACCAGTTGGTGATCAGTGTTATGTTGGTCATGCTCCTTGTAAACTGTGTGTATCACTAAGGCTGAGGAAGACCAAGGTTATGTTAGGTGTTGTTACTGTTATTGCATTGAAAATATTGTTAAATATTAATAAAAAATGTTTTAGGTTATCAGAAGGATTGCGGACAGCAACTACCGGATGCCAAAACCAGCTAAAACACCGGATAAACTCTACAGTATTATGTTAAAGTGTTGGTCAGCATTGCCTGAAGATAGACCAACATTTGAAACCCTTGCTTGGCAACTTAAAGATTATTATCAGGATGATAGACAGTATCGTGATGCTGAGGAGGTGAACAAGAAGCGTTGACTTCTTTGATTTTTTCTATGTATCCATTTTAAGTTAGTATTCATAGCAAGTATTATGAATCATCTTGTAATTTTTTGTAGGATAATTATCATTACTTTTTATAAATTTACACTAGTATTAAAAGCATATGTTTAATGTATTATGCAATAACAATCAAACTAATTTATCACTCTTCACAGATATTCTAATTGTCCAAGATTAAATCCAGTAGACTTCTACATGCACAAACAATCTCCTTTTTAACATTCATGGTAATTAGTGTTTAATTTTTAACATTAACTAAAATTATAATGCTCCTTTTCTATACTCTTCTGTTTACATACATTAAATACCATGTTCTACAAGGTTCCACTACATCCATTGTGTATGTACGATACACATTATATAACATTACATGTATGTTCTTTTGAATTTTTGGCATTTTTATCCACAAGAATAGGTTTAGAAATTTATTTCCTGTTTTGTAGATATTTTTTAAAATTTTAATATTTTTTAATAGAGGCTTTGGTTTGTTCTTTTATGTTTTTAAATTCTTATTTTCATCACATATTAAAACTGTGGGATGTTTTACATTTTAAAAACAGAAAACACCCTGAAAATTTGATAGAGTTGGAATGCCTTCTGCAAGCACACTACTTGAAAATGGAGCCAGTTAGTAACAAAGGGTCAGTCTAGCTCTGCATCACAAACTGTATTCAGTGGCGTAACTCCTATGGGCTCAGTGCGGGCAAACCTGTGGGCACCCATGCTCAGGGGACACCTGCAGGGTGCCCCCTTCAGCCAGGTTTCCTGAGGGTTGGACAAAACAGTGGTAGAGTGATAAGCCTAACAAGTTGTCTCAGATTTGTCACAGCAATCGCAGTATTATAGTACAATTGTCTTTGTATTTATTATACATGTATAATATTGTCTTATTTTCATTTGCACCAATGTCTTAAACTTGGCAATCTTAGGTACAAGTTTTGTGTTGAAAATGCTGTTTTTGCCTTGAAAAATGCATGAGCTTCCGGTAACCCTCTGGGACCCATAAGTTCCCCAGGACCTCACTGGGCCCTTAAGCAGGCCACTGGACCCCCACATTGCAAGTACTTATTAAGATTATGTTTTTACTGGGGCAACCAACTGTCCCTTGCCCATGGGCTCCCTCAGCCAAAATTACTCCACTGACTGTGCAGTCTCCAAAATGAAGCTCTAACACTAACCAAGAAATGCTGAGGTATCCTCCCCCTATGTTATTATATAGATGCTCTTTAGTTTGATATGAGTAAAAATCAGATGGCATTGTTGTTATTACCATACTTTTCATTACACCTATCAGGAAAATGTTTAAAATCAGAAATAGAACTCCTTGCATTTATTGGCAATGTTTTCCGAACTGAGCAATTGCATGTCTTGGTATATTGATTTGTGTATGTAAGTGAAGTTAGCCATGCCAACTCAGGTCATGCTTTTCTAAATTAATTAAGATGATTAATCATAAATTAGGATAGCATGTCACCTAACTTGTCATGGATGGTTTTCACCAGCATGTTGAATGCATTTTGGAAAACTGTTTTTAAGGATTAATAAGCTCATGCCAGATTTTTTAAACATATTTACTGTAATCATAACTAAATTTTTAAATCACTTTTGTGTGAAGATATTGGAGAATATGATAATGACATAGTATTTATTGGCTATATTGTTAAATGTATTGTAATTGTGCACTACAATTATACCTGACAATGTAGGCATGTACTTTGTTTTGTTTTTGTAATTTTTTAGTAGTGGTACATGTAAATACAGAAGCAGATGTTGAGTAACTTTACATTTTAGTGGGAATTATGTGCCATTATCTTCATTAAACTATTTTTTTTGAAAATTTACAGTTTTGCTTGTTTTAGTCCTCAAAATGAAAATAATCCTTTCACTATAGACTGCAGACTGCTCTTTAATGGGCTATGTCTCAAACCCTATCTTGTTCCTGTGGCTACGTTATCAAAGCTTGTTGGGTTGCTAATGGCAGCAACTATCAGACAATTTTGCTATCAGGGAATTTTATATACACATCCTAATTTCAACACTTGCTACTGTATGATTTTTGTTAACAAATGACATTTGATAAAATTATTAAAAGTTTTTGGAAGATGACATTTTAAGGACATTTATTTGTATTTCAGCCAAGAGCTTCAAATAATTTCCGGTAAGGTTTTAGTTGTCGAAAAGCTGGGAACGCCCTTTGAGTTTGAGGAACTTGAGCTGCAGGGAAGCACTGATTTTGGGGTTTTAAATATTTTAAAACTATTTTAAAATTGATAAACAGACATGTGCAGACAAGTTCAAAAAATATTAAAATAAAATTTTTTCAGGTTGTTGATAAAAATTCTGCCTGTTCCCGAAATCTCACTTCGTCTGCGTGTTTCGAGCGATTTTTTGAGCGTAGATATATACAAGATATCCATTTGGAAGATCCGATTTAATTGTTTACACGATAACTGCACAAAAGAGCAGTTTCCCTGGCCATATTTGGTAATTCCCAGTTGGGAATTAAAATTAACAGCGAACCAATCAAGTTTACTAAGGCGCAAAGGGAACCAATCAGAAACAGTAAAACGTTTTGGGCGCGAAATATTGTTCACGTGCATTTGACCTCGGTCTAACTTTTAGTCATTTTGTCCCCGTGAGAGCTGCAGTGTGGTTGTTGGAATATGTCTTTGTCGTAGGATGTCTTTGCTTGAAGAAGAAAGTTGTCTCAAGCTGCCTTTTACCTAGGGTTTTTTTGAACTCCTGCGAAGACTTGGCCTTGGACGTTATTTAGGTAAGAACTTAGACACATTTCTAGAAAGAAACGCGAGAGATATTGTCAGTTTTACGTGTAAAATGGTTTCGCCTGTCGTTGCAGCTTTAATAGTTTACCAACTGTCACATTTATCGCTAGTAGTCTTTAGTCTTTTGTATTACTTTAACGTTTAAGCTTACGCTACAAAATTTACTGAAGAAATAATAAACGAAAGACGAACGAAGACATGCCGCAGAGTTTTACAGTAAAGGCCTCGCACGGCAACACGTCGCTAACAGTTTGAATACGGTCCACGACTTCCCGAAGGCTTTTCGGGCCTCGTATAGCAAGGTTGTACAGGTTTTTACTGGTTTAATAGAGTAACCTAGGGCAAGTTTTGAAGAAAATTGTCTCGGTTAACAGAAACCTTTTCGCTTTTGGACTTTTACCTTGACGAGCAAGACCACATAGTTGGTATGACAAGAGCGACCGGCTTTGGCCTCTATTAAAAGCAAACGAAACATTAATTACCGGTCTAACTGGAACATCTTTTACCTGATAATTTGGAACAAAATATTTTGAGCTAAGATACAATGTAATATAGCTTGTTTCTTTTGTACCATATATATTGACATACAGTTTGTTCAGTACATTTCGTTTTTACAGTTTAAATTTGTGTTCATATTTACACAAGTTTATAACACTCTTGTACTCGAATTAACTGCACGTTTTTTTAATTAAAACGACTTACGTGTTACCAGAATGCTGTAATACTGCAAGAAATTAGAACGAGTTTAGAACTAACGAAATATTTACAAGAATTCAGTCATCGTCAGTTTGATTTATTTAGTGGCACTCATTTACCAAATAAATTTAAAGGTGTACAACAATTCTTCTGGATTACTAGTAAAAACCCGACTTATTACCAACAAACAAATTAATTTTTTCAAAGAAACCTCAATAATTGTAAAAAAAGGCTAAATAAACTTTAAACACTACTGCTATAAGACTCCTTTTGTTAATTTTTCTTCAATTTAATTATAGTTCCAACACGTTTTGTGGTCTAAGGTGGTAGAAGAATGTAAACCTACAATCAAGAAGAACTTGTACAATATTTACTATGGATACTAAAATGGATATCTACCATGTCATGTGGGAAGTGGATAATATGTACTGTTTACTTTAAGGATCTTTTTCAAGTGGATTTTTTACAAGTACTCAGCAAATGTTAAAGGAAGATTGGTCAAGGTTAGAAGTGTGGCTTAGTGCATGATTAAGACCTTAAATTATGGGTATAGAGGTACATTTCCTAGAAGTATCTCTGGCTCATATAGGTAAATAGCAATGGGGAAACTGAACCAACAGGATAGCACCCCAAAACGGAAACTGTTGTTGACTTGTTGCTATTCCGATTCTCCAAAATGTCACCATTAGTTTCAAACTGGTTTGACATCAAGTATGTATGATGTTTTAGCTAGGAAGGCAAATGGAACTGCTTATAAACAGACCAGTACACTTTTTACCATTTGTTTAAAGTAGTTTGATTTTCCTTGGGCATTCTGTTCTATGATTGTCCTAGGTCAGGTAGGTCAAGAAGAAGCCACCAGAAAAAGGTATGTAGCGCTGCGGCTCAGTTTAGGCCAAATTTGCATGGCTCGCATTGTTTTGGTAGTGCGGTTTTTCAGTTAGGATGGTGTGTATAGAATTAGGTAGTTTTTAAGACCTTTTTAAAACAGTGTGTTATAATTTCAGTTTAAGGCAAGGAGAGCTAAATTGACCAGTGCTCAATAGAGAGTTCTGTTGAGTGTTGCATCATGGTTTGGCATTTCTTGATAGCTGTACTGCCACACTACAGCAAATAACATAATTAATTATAATGTACTTCTTCCTACTCTTCACTTGTACCTGTTTACAAGAGGAGGGAGGTAGACTAACTTCAATGCTCCAATGAAATAATTAAATCTTCGGAACTTCGGTATGGTATTTTCATCTCTCTAGCAATGTCATTCGGACCTCGGCTGTAAATTATTCCGACCTAAGTATGTTATGATATTTACAATGTAAATTTGTTGTGTATTGATTACTCAATAGTTCTTCTGTTACGACTGATAAATTAATAAATAGTAAATTAATATTTTGCTTTTAACATTAGGCTCATGTTGTAGATATTTACAAAATAGTATTTCATTCTTTATTGGGTTTGGTTTTCAGTGCCTTTCCAGAATTATTTATATGTAAATTTCTCGGTCCATACGACCATGCCCTTGTCTCTTATCTTTTTGGTTTTGACTTTTGGAAGTTTATCTTTTGTAAATATATCACAATAATTTCTATCGTAAGGTAAAAGCAGGTTTTGGCTAACAACATTTATTATATAGTTTTACCCGCATTAATATTACTTTAATTTTTATGGTAATATACATGGTTCCTAATATACACCACCTGGTTTCTGTTAACAATGGTACATTTTTTGACTTCGGTTTTTATGGGTGGTATTTTGGTCTTTCAGGCCCTTTTCCTATAACAATAATACTTCTGTAATAGTTAGTTGAATCTAATAAAAGTGTGTACTGAGTGTTTTATTGAACTCCATGCGGTGCTTTACATTATGTAATTTTTCTGCTTGCAACATTTTAACAGTTGAAGACTCTTATGTTATAGTCTTGGCTTTAAATTCCATAGATCTTGTCTACAAGGTCAGCTGGCATCTTGCAACATAATATGTTGCAGAATGCTAAGTTCACGAATACTGTTTTCTATTAGTGGTATGAAGTAGTGGTAAACTTTTCACACCTTGGTCATTTTTTAAAATTTCTAGCCCTTACTCACCTTGGAACAATGTAATAGTTGTTTACTACAATAAAGTTGACTACTGTGTTTTATTGATCTATATGCAATGTTGCACATTATGGTACAACATTATGCAGCCCTTGTTTTACTTTAAATAGCTCATATCTTGCTTTAACATGATGCATGCATTACTCTGTTGGTATAAATTGATAGTACATTTGGCTGTTGGTTATTTTCAGCACAGGGTGGTCCTTCTAACCTTTCTCCTTGTGATGATATGAGTTTGTACTAGCTAGTTGTTCTAACATAATAAAGAACGAGTACTGTGTTTTATTGAACTACATGCATTGCAATGCATTTTTATATTGTGATACATTATCTACTGCTTTTGAGTAGCTCATGCATCTTGCCTAAAAGTGGCATGACATATTCTGTTATATGGAAGAAGCTTCCATTGTTATCAGCCTGTGATTTCCATAAAGTTTTCAATGACCAATGTCATACCTGACTTAGAAAATCTTTCTGAAGTGGTCAGTTAATCTTACAGTGGGTTGCCAGATTTTTTTGTCTTATCTGACAGTTATATACAAAATGTGTCTGTAAAGCTGTCTGATGGTGATTTATAACATGTTTCAAAGGTCATACCTGACAGTTATTAATGCAAAATATTTGTACTGTCTTTAATCCAACTGTGATTTGCATAAAGATTGCATCATTTTTCGCAGTTACTTTCCAAATTTCTGTAATCTGTCAGTGATTTGTAAAAAGTTTCCAGTGTGTGATTTATGAGATATTTTTAGTGTCTGTTAATGGTGCATTTTCAAAAAATTTCCAATGTCATATCTGACAGTGATTGAATGTTTGTCTGTTGTCTGACAGTGATTTACAAAAAGTTTCTAATCTCATATCTGACAGGTATATACAAAATGTTTGTTTTTCTAACAGTGATTTACAAAAAGTTTCCAATGTAACATCTGACAGTTATTTAGAAAATGCCTTCTAGCTCCAATATTTTACAGTGATTTGCTAAAGTTTTCAAAAATATTTGAATTTTATCTGAGAGTGATTTGAAAAGTGTTTGCCATGTCATAAATGTTTGCCTACTATCTGACAGTTGTTTGCAAAAAGTTTACAATGTCATATCTGACAGTGATTTTTAAAATGTTTGCCTATTATCTGACAGTGATTTGCAAAGATTTTTCAATGTGATTACTGACAGTTATTTTCACAATGTTTGTTTATATGATTTGACAGTGATTTACAAAAAGTCCCCAAGGTCATATCTAACAGTCATCTACAAATTTTTTTTTTTTTTTATCTTACAGAGTTTTGTAAAGGTTTTCAATGCAACATCTGACCGTTATTTATTTACAAAATGTTTGAGTATTATTTGAGACTAATTTGCAAAGTGTTTCCAATGTCATATCTGACAGTTATATGCAAAATGTTTTTGTCAATTATCCGAAAATAGTTTGGAAGAAGTTTAAAATATTATATCTGAAAGCTATTAACAAGAGGGTTTTTAATGTTTATCTGACAGTAATTTGAAAAGAGTTTCCAATGTCATATCTGACAGCTGCTCATGAAATGTTTGTGATGACACTTCTGGCAGTGATTTCCAAAAAGTTTCCATATCTGACAGTTGTTTACAAAATTTTTCCTATGTTTATCTGAGAATGGTTCTAAAAAGTTTCAAAGATGTGTGCCTTACAGCTATTAACTGGAATGTTTTAATGTTTGTCTGAGTGTGATTTGTAGAAAGTTTCCAATGTCATAGCTGACAACTTACAAAGTGTTTCCGTGTGTATTACCTAACTGGCACTGATCGACTTGCAATAAGTTTAAGACATGATATCTGACAGTTGGCACATACTGCCAATGCTTGTTATTATTTGACAGTGATTTAATTGTGAAAAACGTTGAAAACTTTGCCAGTGATTGGGAAATTGTTCGATGTCTGTTATGTGCTTAACCATTATTTTTGTTAATTTTTGTGGCAATTAATTTTGGTTTATTTATTTTGCAGCAATGTTATTTTTCCTTCTAGGTTAATATTATCCATTGTGGCACTAATTTTTGGTTTAATTCTTTTGCAGCACTAATCTCCTCCATTTCTCTTGGACTATGTCAATATCTTCTTTAAATTACATTTTTAATTTATTTTGGAGCATATTACTCTTACATACTTTTTTGCAATGTTAATTTAGTCTATCTGTTTCTTAGCATTTATTAGTAATCTAGTCTATTTTTTTTTCATTGTTGATATCTCTTTTGTAGCATTAATATTTTTTTTTCTTGCAGGGTCAATATGATCTCTTGTGGCATTGGTTTTTTGTTTATTTATTTTAATTGAAGCCTTAATCTTGTCCATTGCTATTAGAGTGTTAATATCTCTTTTGCAATATTCACTTTTTTTCAGGATTTAATTAATTGTTGGTTGGTTTATTTTGCAGCATTAATCGTTGTCCTATTCTTTTGTGTTAATATTATCTCTTACAGTAATTAATTTTTGGTTTACTTATTTTGCAGCATTAATCTTGTCCATTTCTTTTGCAGTGTTAATATCTCTTTTGCAGCATCCACTTTTCCAGCATTAATTGTTGGTTTAGTTATTTTGCAGCATTAACCCTTGTCCTCTTCTTTTGTGTAATTGTGTTAATATTATTTCTTTTAGGATTAATTTTTGGTTTATTTATTTTGCAGCATTAACCTTGTACATTTCTTTTGTGTTAATAGTATCTCTTCCTGTATTAATTTTTGATTTATTTATTTTGCAGCATTAAACTTGTC
>JAOBAZ010128772.1:0-11080 GCA_026546875.1 Pteroeides caledonicum | reverse complement strand
TATAGAATGTTTTCACACACGTGACCGCCAGCCATGCGTGGTTGCTAAAACAATAGGAGATTTCTCAATAACAAAAGGGATGAACTCTCAAAGGATCAATTTAGGACACCAACATGGCCGCTATTTCATTGTTTTGGAACACCATCATGGCCGCCGTGACGTCATGTGAAAACGCTCTATTAGTATTAAATTTATATTATATTCAAGATATTAAGAAACGTCATTAACAAAATAATCAATATGAAAAGAACAGACTTCAACTTATTTTATTTTAACTTAAAGTAAAACTCGTCTATTTAGCCATCTTATTTCAGCGAAATTTCTTTCGCTGAAAACGCGCCAAAATAGTACACCAAATTTATTGCCTCCATTCATAATTGTCGCCAGTCCAGCAAAATTCATCAAAACACATTATATTTTTCACATTACCAATAATCCCTCTGATGAAATCTAAGCTGTTTTAATTTTCTGCATTTTGAAAAAATGCTTGTTGTACAATTTTTATAACAGCATCTTTGCTTATCCCCCCTTTTCTGTAACCTCCCATTTTTAAAAAAAAATTTCATCCCCCTTTTATTGTCTTTTTAGAGAAGGCTTATCCTACCCTTAAGAAAGAGGGGTTTCGAACTATGGTACCTGCATTAGTATATACACAGTGTTTGTATCAATATATGTATGTACCAATAGTATGTATGTATCAATAGTATGTATTTACCGTATGTAGCGTATTTACTGTATGGACCGTATTGGTTGCATGTATGTATGTATGCATGTGTTGTAATGTGTGTATGTGCTTTTGTGAGCCTGTGTGTCTTTGTGTGTGTTTTCGTGTTTGTGTTCGTGTGTTTCTGTGTGTTTGTGTGTGTGTGTGTGTTTGTGTGTGTGTGTGTGTATTCGCGTGTTTCTGTGCTTGTGTGTTCATGCGTGCGTGTGTGTGTGTGTCTACCTGCCTGTATATGTGTATGCCTGTGTGTATGTATGTCTGTATGTCGGTCTGTATGTCGGTATGTTGGTAAATCAGATAAAGGATATTTTTACACGGTGGTAAAAACAGTATTTTACGAACGAGCGCAACGACTAAGTACATATATGTTATTTACCGACTGCGAGGTCCGAATGGGAGAGAACCGGACCGAGGTCATGAATTTTTGTTATGCTATGGGAGATTGGTCTTGCATCTACTCTTGCATCTACTTAACGAATTGTTAGATTTTGATTTTAACACTAACAACGTATTTATTATGGCAAGTTTTGACATCACATCTCTTTTTACCAATATTCCACTCAACGAAACCATTGACATTATTGTTAAAGCTAGATTGTAGAATACCCCTCCATTTTCACACCTTACGCCTATTAATCCCTTATAAGAATAGTCAAATTACTCAAATTTGGCCTAATATGATTGCCTCGTTCTTTAAAACCCCCGTTTAAATTTCGACCAAACTAACATATTCTTATGGTTTAATTCTTAAACTTTATATCTAAACTATTTTGAAGTGGTTCTTGCGTTTATTTGTATGTATAAATGAGAGCTCAAATGTGGACGGGTATTCTACAATCGCTCCGAAATAACTGGCCTGCCCGGTACATCTGTCAAACTTTTGTGAATTTTTGGTAGTAAATAAAAACGACAAATTGTTTTCTTTACCTTTTAAATATTTCCGATTTAATATTGCAGTTTCTGATCGATAGTTTTCATAATATCCTTAATAGGATCGTAATCTACCAATTCATATACCGAACACTCACTTACTTGTTTATACGCTTCCTTACAATAATCTTCAATATCCCAAACTACAACTGCCGATCCCTTACCTGCTTGTTTAATCACAATATCACGATAACTTTTTAAATTTTTTAGAGCTTTTCGTTCTTCCTTTGTTAAATTACTGTAATTATTCCCCACTTCATTCATTGACATCACCCGTTCCTCCAGATTTTTCAAAAATAATTCCAAAGCTGGGTCAATCTTATCTGGTACCCAAGTCGATTTACATTTAAATCTTCTTTGGGCTTCATTACCAATTCCTTTGTTTCTATTAACTGATGCAAAATATGCTCTACATTTAAAAGTCTACACAAAAAGTATATATATATATGTATATATATATACTTTTAGTTATGCGGCTCTGCTCACGGCACTGAGCACTCTATCCATATGATTTTGAACACGATATTTTTACCGATATTTTCTAACGATTATCTAACGATTGTTATATATACATTTATAATATATACATTGATATGAACTCTTTTGTTTTAGAAATGACCTACGAAATGATGGCCGATGTTGACGACGATACCGCTTTGCTTAGGATATTTGACACAGCAAATACGGTATGGCGCTAACATTGCTTGGCTGGTGAAAAAGGTGACGTAAACAGTCAAGTAAAAATCCTACTTGTTGTTCAGAAAATTTAAAAATATTTAATGATACGACATTACTGCAATATCATTGTTTCTAAAACGTCAATCAAACCAAACTGGGTTGCGTTGACTTTTCTCTGAAAATGCCCACCCTCAACTCTATATAAATCCTTCGAGTCATTGTATAAAGGTTGCCATTAGTGCATAAACTGCAAGTAAAATGTTATATTATATTATTTAAAATGTTCTTAATCAACTTGACAAACAAAATTCTGAGGTCTGGTTTGCGTCACGGGAGGTTAATATGTCTAGCTAGACGATCTACATGTTTTGGGAGACGTCTAGTAGCGGAAACGTTCATTAAACCTATCAAGCTTGCGCATGAACATGCAACCAATCACTGATCAAACACTTTAGTGTTTAATTTTACTCAGACGATTTTTCTTGTCAAGATAAGTGGTGAAAAGATTATTAAAGAGAAGCCGTTGTTTCCTATATACTTCTTCTTTATACTGAGAACGGAGTATAAGGTAATATATCGGAAACATTTTGGTCACTGTTAGCAATTAGTGACCTATTATCTGTCATTTAAATTGACAAAATTAACTTGGCTTATTGCCGCCTAAAATACATCAATGGTTGTTGTTTGCTCCTTTTAGACAGAACCTGTCCATTTAATGGAGGGTCAAGGTTTTCTTATCGTCTACTCAATTGACAACAGACTAAGTTTTGAAACGGCAAAACAGTTGGTGAAAATGACGAAAGAGTCTAAAAGATGTCGCAGGGCCACGCCATCGGTTGTTCTTGTTGGAAACAAACTTGACCTGGAGCATCTCCGTGTTGTCACGAAACGGGAGGGAAGGATATTTGCCATTCGAAATGATTGTTCGTTTTTTGAGACATCTGCAATGGATGATGTTAACATATTGACAGCTTTTCATGAAACGGTTCGCCAGATACGAGTAGCAAGTAAAAGATTTCCTATCAGAAGAATAAATTCGTTAACGAAATTCTTTTCAAGATAACTTTGCAGCTTCTCGATTTATGCGGCTGTTTTCATGAATATCTTTTGCAGTTGAGGATTTAAACTTTAGTCACATAAGTTAAAGAGCCTGCAATTTTAAATTCAAAATATCTGAACAAACCCATTGGTACAATTTTATTCTGTAGAATTATTTAACCAAAATGATTGTTGTCAAAGTGTCTTGAATTATAAATTTCTACCCGGCAAGCCGTGTCACGTCTAAATTTGCCATATTATTTTTGCTTTATCTTTTGAAGCAAAAGTTCGCCCACTTAACGAGGCAATTAGTCTGGCGTAAGGCAGAGTAAATATATACGTCTTCAGATTTGGTCAAAGGATTAATAAGTCAATTTTTCACAATTTCATTGCTACAGCTGTCTCTTGACGAGTTGAATCATCTGGCGGTAACCAGTAGAGTAAAAGCACAGAATAGAAAATATTATGCGGAAGGACCCACAACGAATAAAAGGCGTTTGTGCATATGAATTTAGGGCATGAGAATTAAGATAACAAAAGCGTTTATACAATAGATGCGGCATAGCAGGTGATTATATCTACCACATGAAAAGGCCTGAAACAAGTGTAAATAGAGAGCCCCAGTGAGGGATTTGAAAGTACGAATAACAAAAGACAATGTGTGATTGGGTATAAAGTCGTTAAAATACGATTGGACTTATAAACTGGCTGTTACTTGTTCTGACTGTGTACAGCAGACTAAAAATATCTCGTGTATCCTTGTATGAGGAATTGGTGTGTGATGAATTTACTAATTAATATTTGTTCCGTTGAACTGATTTCGTGTACAGTCTTTGCTTTGCATGTTGTGGTAAAAAAATTTACGAAACCTAGTGTGATAACTATTCTCCGAGTGTGATAACTATTCACAGAGTGTGGTCATTATTTATCAGAGTGTGATAAGTACTTATTGCTTAAAAAGATAGAGAAAAAATAACATGGCAAATTAAGACGTGACACGGCTTACCGGGTAGAAATTTATATTTCAAGGCACTTTGACAACAATTTTGGTTAAATAATTCTAAAGAATAAAATCGTACCAAAAGGATTGTTGTTTGGATATTTTGAATTTAAAATTGCAAGCTCTTTCAAGCTACCTTACCCCATAATTTCCCTCTCTTCAAAGACCTGTCCCGCTTGACATTTTTTCCGTAGAGTTTGATACGAGGTTAAACACGCGTTTGAAATCAGTAAGTTGTTGTTCAGGTACTTATGTTCAGAAATGCCTAGTGAATGTTCAAATATTACAGCATATATTTAGTGTTTTTGTTTTGAGTTGAGCTCATAGCATATTACGTATGTTTAAAATATCCTCCTGGAAAGACCATTGCAACTCATTTAAGCCGAATTTCTATTCGGCGGAATTTTTCGAGCGGAGCGGAATTTTTCTTCGTCTTTTATTTCCCCCCGTAGAAATTAGAAAGTTACAATAAGAAGTTAGAAATGACAAACAAAAATTCTGCTTCGCGAGCAAAATTGTGCCAAGTGCAAAACCGGCTTTACTGTACATTGTTTGTATGATGTTTTGGTAAATAAAAACAACATAGCTTGTGCTACATGTAAATATAATTTCCGCTTAAACTTACTAAAGTTGATATACCAATTGTTGAAATAGAATATATTGTACGTTTTGTCGTTTATTTTGTTCCATATACGATGCTGTATATTGCTTTAGTATATTTTCATTACTTTATACACGTTATTCAACATTTCATTAGCTAGTTCAAGTAAATGTGTAACATTATTTACCCTGTCGTGTGATGAGTAGTGTGTTTACTGATCACCTCAGAACTCGAAAACCTTCAAAAATCAATCTGGTAATTTAATTTTTTTAACAAATCAATGTATAGTCCGTCTGCTGTGTTCCGATACCTCTCACTTTCATTAAGCATATCTTAGAACTAAAATATTTTTAACTAACACTTTCGAAGACGTCGAGTTCAAAAAGTTCCCGTTCTCCAGACCCGCAGTTTTCTCACAAACTGTTATTTTATCGTCACTAATTTCACAGCAATTTTTTCTGCGGCATGGAACGATGACGACGCGCGATTGTGTCACTCAAAAGGACCAAGTTCTATTAAGGGGCCGACCATTTGACTTTCAAGGAGGGGGTGGGTGATTTTTCGCCTGCAAGAATTTTTTTCCTGTCCATCAGTTGGGCAGGAATTTTTTTCCCCTTGTACTGCTTTTTTTTCTTTGAATCCACTTCTTTTAGCAGTTTTTTTTTCGATCAACCTTTGTTCGTTCTACATCTCTATATTCATGGTTTAATTCTCTTTTGAGCTTCGAGTAGGTATAAAATAATATATTTTATATACTTACACTTGGTATAAATATAGATTATTTGTATTCACGGACACGGATCATGCCAGCTTCACACTTCAAGCCGTCAAAAGCATGAGTATAACAATTTAGTCATACCTGCAGGATGCGCTGACACTGTCACATTGTGGCAAATGTAAACTTTTGACAAACCACTTATTGCAAAATCTGTATGATCACTCGTCTGGCAAAGGTATGCAAGCGATACAGCAGCAGTCAACGATGCATGTTTTATAAATGATACCTTCCCTTCTCCTTTTACCCTATCCCCATAATACAGTCTGGCAGAATTAGAATGAATTCCCGTGGCCTCAATACTATCCCAGTTCAGTGATCTCAACCAACTATAAAGGCTCTCTACAGCTTTTGGGAACTAGACTTGTTAATGAGACTTGTTAATTAATGTAATTAATGCGACTTGTTAATTAATGTGATTAATGCGACTTGTTAATTAATGTAATTAATGCGACTTGTTAATTAATGTAATTAATACGACTTGTTAATTTGGTGAGAAAAATACAGAATGAACATATCGAAAATATGGAGGGAAATGCTTTATAGAGTAAATCGGACACAATTTGGATGTTATTTTTGTAAAAAATATAAAACATATTCTGAGCTTTCTTCAACAGGGGTTCACTTTTTGGGCTATAATGGCTCTGTAATATTTTTTTAGTAAATATATGCATAATTTTTTTGGGGTTCATTTGGTTTGCATGCATTTTTTTTCTTTGAAATGTAGCTTGCAGGATATTTTTTCACCTTTTTCACCCCCCCTCAAAAGTCAAATGGTCGGCCACTAACCAGTCTTCACTTCAACAAAAGGCCGTTTTGCTTGAATCATTTCGAGTTATCGAGTCTTTTGCATGCTGGACGTAAACAAGATATCTTCTCTACAACTTTGGCAAGCTACAAATAACTCTTTCTTAAATCCTTAGTTCTAGCTATATCTTTATAAAATCATGACATGTTAATTCTAAGTCTTTTGGCCACGACAAATAACTCTTTCAGCGTGATTAAGGTATTTAAATCAAGTATAATACAGAGCCAACCAAACAGTAAAGATAACGCTAAAATGAAATATTGTTGATGGGTTGCTGCTATAGAAGGCTCGGACAAGATCTATCCTCAAATCGCCTAATCTAGAAGGATAAAATGTTAAAATTTAAGACGAAAGTCGGTGCTAAAGTACAAATATGCCCTGTAAATGTACGACGAAGTGGAGAATTTTGTACACGAGCTGTTTATTTGGTGATTTCAACGTTTATCGGAGCCCTTCGTCCAATAATATTCGTTTATCGCACACAATAACACCAGCTGATATAATAGTTCAAATGCAATGGTAAGTTGCTCCTTTAATTACGTCTCAAAACTGTGTTCAATTAAAAATTAAATTGCTTACCGATTATATAAGTAGCTGGTTTTTATCGTTGTTTAAAACACTTTGATCCCATGTGCAGGGGTTGTTTCTCATCCCCACAGACAAACCCAGGGACGTAGCATTAACATCCTTGTGATTTTATAGAGATAAACCCAGTATTGAGGATTTTACAAAGCGATATCGGTACATTCCTAAAATTGTAGACAGGATGTGTTGTTTACATCCAACTCGCTTAAAATTGCATAACTCAAAATCTTCCAAACAAAACGGTCCTGTGTTAAATCTAGGGTCTGGTTTATAGAAATTAGTCATTTTGGGCTGTGTAATCGTGTTTGTTCACCTATCTGTGTCGTTGAACAATGAAAAAACTCCTGGTAAAATTGGTAAAGATAAACTGGCGGTTTGTGAGAAAACTGCGGGTCTATAGAGTGGGAACTCTTCGGATTTGAACTCAGCGTCTTCGAAAGTGTTAGTTCCCGTAAAAATATTTCAGCTCTAAGACATGCTTAATGAAAGTCGTTTTCTAGGACCTTTTTTGAGGCCACAGCAGACGGCCTAATAGTAATAGCGTTCTACATGTTTATTAGTAGTACAAATGCGGACAAACAAACCTAAACTGAGTTTCAAATTAATGCAAATGAACCATTTTCTATGCTTAAGCTCGCAAGAATTGTGGGAAAATGCAGTCTGGAAAGGGTTGAAAACTATCTCGTTTAGTGGAAACACTTCGAGAACACTCAGTGTGACGTCCTCTGTGACATACCGCGCTACGGTACATTATAAATAAATATTACAAAGAATGCAACCAGCGTTTCTCTTTAAATAACAGACTGTTGTAAATCCAACATTAAGGAAGTAGAAAAATACTTCAAAATACTACGCGACTACAAAATCTAAAGCGACTTATTTATCATAAACAATATTTTTCCTTGGTCTGCCGACTTATTTGACGACGCTAAATCGGTCCCTGTGTTTATCCTTACATTAGCAGCACCACTTTTGACGATTCATCCGAAAGAGTTGAGCGAAATATTGTGAATGATGTATCAAATGTTATTAGACAATACACTTTTTTGATAATTACGTCATGAATGGTCTTTGGCCTGGGAACCCGCTGTCGTGAGTAAAAGACGCAAAGCGATTGGCCAGCGTTTCATGGGAGCGAGGCTCCCAGGCCAAATGCAATTGTCTTTCGACAATTTCGTAATTGCCAGTCAAAATGGTATATTTAGCTGCGCACTATTGTAACAAATGACGCCAAGCTCAGTAGTTTTTCTTGAAACTTGTTCTTGTTTTGAAGAAGACAAGAAGATTTTGTAAAGTTACTATACTTTACAGTTTTTCACTTACTTGCTTTGTTGTTGAGATATTAGGGAGTTTAACATTGCAGGACGGCAACGCGGCGACAATACCGTGATTATCAGTTGTAAAAAGTTTAATTCAGTTTAAAAGGTTTGTTGGAAGATCTTTGTTAGAATAAGTTCTCCTAAGCCGCTTCGAAATACTGGACCTGGTTGTTCGACGTGAGCCGTAGTTGTGGCGCAGAAACGTAAAAATTTTCAGTTTAACGTTGTAAACTGACTGAAGAAGACGCTTGAAACTCACGTGGGAGTTCAAGTTGCTCATTTCCTTTCTTCCACGTTATAAAAACAATAATTGAATAAGGTCAAGTAGGAATTAAGAGGAATTAAGATTATGAGGAATTAAGGGCGAGGTTTGTGTTATCTGCCGACGAATTGCGATATACGATAACCAGGCCTAAAATTTAGTTCACATTTGTCGTAATAATCGGCGATTTCCATTGTCAATGGTCATTAGCGTATAAAATGCATTGTTTGTTAGAGAAGAATACAATGGATCGCCGATAAATTGCGACAAGTGTGAGTCAGGGCTAAGCCTAGTTCTCATATATGCTTTAAGCTCCCTATTTCCTTTTGCTTACGACGTGAAATGTATGCTAATTACATCACACAAATTATGTACCACCGTTGCTCCGTACCAAACCAATCTTTCAACGAGTTTTTCTGTGTTAGTAAACTCGTACACCAGTAAAACACACAGTAGTTTTGAAAGGAAGGGAAAAGCAAGTAAACAAAAACAGTAAGATAGCTTACAATATATTTTTAAAAGTTCTTACAATAATTTGTTTCATAGGCACTTTAAAGCTCGGTTAACTTAACACTGCGTTAGAAAAATTTGAGAAACAAGATTATTTAGGGGTCCTTTGTCGGAACGTTGTTTTTAAGAAAACTGTTAAGAATTGATTCTTGTGTTATAATGTGAATTTTAAACAAAAACTTATACAGTGCATTCTAAGACATACAGTTATATAAAACACGGGCGGTAGCAAAGTTATTGGAGTCCATAATGTTGTCCGTTTTTAACATAAATGTTCTGAATTGATAATTGTTTCAAGTGTTATATCCTGATGCGAATTTTGAAATGAAAACTGTGGATTCCAAATCAGTAAAATAAAACAGCAGGTTAACGTTTAACCCTGGGTTAATTAGCACTAACTTATCTTTGGACAACCCAGGGAAGGGGTTAGCGTTTAAACCTGGGTGAGCGTTAACAACTCAGGCCTCGTAGAGATCCAGGATCTTTCAATTTGTTGACTATTCATTTGTGTTGATGTCGCCGTAATTGGACGTTCACAAAGTTCCCTGAGAAAAACAATGTGATTTTCAAAGAATATGAACTGATAGAACATATTAATAACATAATGTTTAATTCCCAAAGGGGTAACTTAGTATGCTACAATGATTAGGTTTTGTTATTAATATATTTGAAATCCAAATAAGCCGTAACGAACGTTCGAGGTGTCAATACTCAAAACTTGCGGACGACAGCAGTTATTATTTAGTTAATTTGGGTCAGATGCCTAGCGCAAAGGTATCACACCAACTAAGAAGAAGCTACACAGTTTGAGTTAACAGTATAGATCTCGACATCACAGCGCAAATATCAAACAAGATGTCCATCGAGAATAATGAAAGCGTCTTTAGCCTAGAAATGGGCTTGAAATTGACGACCACACAATTGGTTCCGCCTCTTTTAACTTCTACGTCTTATCTCAGCCAATTGGAGTTTGTAACAGTAATGGCGCTCTTGTCCCTTTTTGGCTTCGTTGGCTTCGTTGCGAATTGTGTAGTAATTATTTCAATAATTTTTAACGACCGATTGTTGGAGGTTGCTTCCAATGTGTTCTTATTAAGTCTGGCTATTTCTGACTTACTTATTTGTTGTATATCAACACCTTTGTTGATATATAACTTTTACTTTTGGATTTTCGATGCCTTTATTTTGCTAAGCAAATTTATTGTGGTGGCCATAGTTGGAAACATTTTTCTTTTAACATTAAACCGCTTCATTACTATTGTGCGGCCATTAAGATACCATCGTCTAATAACCATTCCACGTGCAATAATAATGGTAGCTATAATTTGGATGCTGGCCAGCTTTGTACTTGTTACTTCGATAATAAGTTCAAAATGTGACTGCGGCATAATTTGGTTATTTCACATTACCAAGTACTTTCTCCTCTGTTACATAGTGTTATTCATGGTTATGTACGTTTACATGTATATCATTTCTCGAAGACATCGAAGAAGACTAAGAGAGCTGACCAGTACCGCTACCGGAAATCTAAAAGTCATTCAGAACAAGTTTCGCTCCCTAAAGACGCTGTTGACAGTAGCTGGAACCTCAGCAGCTTGCTGGTTACCAATGACAATATCTCTTTTCTTCAATAACAGATTTGCAGATCCCATTAACTTTCACCGAGCCTTTGCGTTTACAGCTCCATTGGTTGTGTTGGGCGCCGCTATTGACCCGTGCGTTTATTATTATCGAAGTAAAGGTTTTCGAACTTCGTTGCGACTCCTGCTTAGAAAATTTCAAGGGTTCTGGTACAGGTGATGGTGTACCTGTCCTTCATCTTTATTCTATATAACACAACAACAATGCAT
>JAOBAZ010128661.1:0-11082 GCA_026546875.1 Pteroeides caledonicum | reverse complement strand
TATATATACACGGTAAACAATCTTTGTGCGAGTTCTCCAGGCATTGTTACCACGAGAAATTATTAATTTAAAAATGTATTCAGTCGACGACGCGTTTTTTCTGTACTTCTTATAAATAATAAAATAATATTAAGATCGGTTTTACTATATACAATTATTTGGAAGGACAATTATCAATATTCAAAAAGGTTTAACATGAAGAATTATCGAGCTCGACCTCTGTGTTATCAACCGAAGTTGAAGGCTATAAAGCTCAAACGAATAAAACTTAACGGGTATCATGCAACAACAGAATTCAAGAACCGTTTTGTTACTTATTCAGAAGGCAAAACCAACAGCACTTTATCTTCGGCCTTAAAGCACAGAATAAAACTATAGAGAAGGACCACTCGAGTCGGAACCCTTTGAAGTTTTTGTCTCGTTACAGATCGCATTACGCATGTTTCTCAGCCAGTAAATAGTATGCTCTAGCCAATAAGTACAATAAGGACTGGCTGATCTCAGCCAGTAAACCTGAAATTTTGCACAAAAATACGAGGACACGTGGCTCTTCTGTAGATCTTTATTCCGTGGTTAAAGTTCAATAAGTGTAACACCAATTTCTTTGCTGCTTTGTTAGGCCTGATTTCCGCCAGGCGAAATTTTTCGTGCGAAGCGAAATTTCAAGTTAATTAGAATTTCGATTAGTTCTGGTTGAAAGGTTGAAAAAAGAAAAATTCGCTCCGCGCAAAAAATATCGCCTATTGGAAAACCGGCCTTACATGTAGTCTGCATTTCCGGTGTGAAGCGAAATACATGACCATGCATTGTGAAATACATGACTATACGTCATAGGTCACGGATTTCAAATCAGTGAACTCCATTATTTATTTCAAATTTGTGACGCTTGCTAAAATGTTAATCAAAAATGGCGTTGTAAAATTTTAAGATTGTACATTGTAAAATTTTAAGATCGTCAGATTGTCGTAGTAAAGAACACGCATGCTGAATACCGAAGGATGAATACGCTGTGTATTTTATAATACTATAAATTACTATGTTTAGGAAATAATTTACTAATTAACAAATAGATTGGATGTTGTGTACACACGCACGGGAAAATCCAATCCATACTACGGTAATATATCACAGATGATGTCATAGCGTGTAAAGAACAAAAAGTACGGCACGAGACAATGTCGAGTGTAACAAAGTGTTAGATATCTCCAGTGTCACTGAAGTAAACCTCCTGAGAATCTGTGTGCTAATATACTGGTATGCCAGTAAAACAAATTTCCCTGGGTGAGCAAACAAGATTACCATGTTTCCAAAACAAAAAGAGGGCTTGGGAAACGTTTTGTGACTTTGCTACGTAACATTTTTGTGTCCCTGAACATTAATTTCTTTTCTACATGTGACCAAACGGGGGCATTGCCAAATATCAAATGTTTCCATAACAACGTTTCCGCGCACTTAACATGCACTGTTACATAATGTACTGTACGTCTCTACTTATTTTGGGTGATCAAATCTGAGGTCAAACTTTCAGTTATACCATACTATGGTTTATAAACAGTTGAAAATAAATTCAGACACTGACAATTTCCAAAAATGGTATTTAGTAAACTTGAAGTTAAATGTTAGTAAAATTAGTTATGTACCGTACCTAATACTTTTCTGTATGGGTTTTCCTTTGTGATATCAACCCTGCATGTTGGACAACAACTGTTCCCCTGTAACCACATCTCCAGGCACACTGTACAAAACGCATGATTATTTGCACAAATAACTGGATCTTTAACCTTTACAAAACATAAATATTTCAAATTAATCAGTGACTAGCATATAAACTGCAGTTTTTACCACTAGCAGTTATAGAGGTAGGTGAAAACAAATCACACAGCTTTGTTCACCAATGTAAATTTCATGTCCAATATATTTTAAAAAACAAACCAATTGGTTAAGAATTGACCCAAAGAATATTTCAAAACAAAAATTCTACCAACAGGATTATTTTCAAGGTACTGTACTTTGAATGTCATTTATTTGGTCATGCAACTAATGACCGGCCACCACATGCAGCAGCCTTCTCCACTTCTCATGCTCGTTTGCATCTTCTTTTCTCATTTCATGTGCATTCATGTCCTTCTCCACAATCTGACTCAATCCATGTCATCCTTGGCACAGAATAGATAATCAACCAAGTCCAACTCCTTGTCGGTCTCTTTGAAGTTTGTAACTCTACTTTTTTGCCATCATACCCATCTGTACATGCCATTCAAGCTAGTTCCCCGGCGCTTTTGCCCTTTACGCAGTATTTTTTCGCACCGGCACATGTCAGGCATGTGCAGTACAAAAATGGGCGAAATTTTTCGGCGAGTTGGACTTCTGGTTGATTATTTACTTGTATTCTGTGTCCTTGGTCTTCCTCGACCTCTGACACCCTCAACTTCATAGGACATAATCTTCTTCACCCACTCATTATCATCTTTTCGCACAACATGTCCAAACCACCTTAACCTATTCCACTTCACAACCTCAGACACACACTCAACTCCCATTCTCATGTAGTATTGTATAAAAGTCGAATAGCCTGCTGCAGCTGGGTATTCTACTTCAAATACCCTGCTGCAGGGGGGAATTGGAGTTTGCATGTACCATGCATGGATTCCTCATGCACAACTAGACTGAGGCTTAGATGGTCAAAAAGAAGCCATTTTAGTTGATTTGTACTGAAGTTGGTTTGTACACAATGTTGTAGACAATGTTTTGAATATACATGTAATATATAATTTATTGACCTTTCATGCAGGGAATTTGATGAAGTATTACCCCCTTGGGAAGATATTTAATATACTAAATGTTCAAATAGTAATGCACAAAAACAGTAAATTACGACTGAACTTAACCTAATATGGTGGTCCAGCCACAACTGGCTACTTCACAGATTCTATTCTGGCCAACACCAAATGGTTTTACCCATCCAGAATTTAAGCGCCAGCCAGCAGTGGATAATTTATATGTACATATACTTGTATGTACAGTAGTAGCTAAAAACCACTCTTAACTGTATTTATGGAAACACCACAATATGAACTACAGTCAGCAGATGCACAGCAGATGTGAAAATTTGCTGCATCCTACTGTGCCCAGTTGAGATGTGACAATCACTGGAATATTTGGTACATGTAGTAAGATATTTGGAAATAAATAAACAGTTTAGAATAACATGAGTAGAATAAAATAAATGCCCACACCCCCTTCCCCTCTTTATTCTCCCTTATTATAGTGCCATATACAAACCCAACAAAACCATTAGATGGCCAAAGACCAAGATCTCCTTATACATATAAAAGGTAGGTAAACTTTATATATACTGTGCTATACATTACTTATACCATGCCCCCTGCCATGGTGCTGTCAACAGCCACTTGGCTGCAACTAATTACTTATTACAGTACCACATATTATACATGTGTACTGTAAACACACTGTAATTAATGTATTAAACCTCTCATAGCAAGAGCACCTCCTTTGACAAGTACTGGTACAGGTATGAATTAGCATTAATTATGACAAATACAATATAACAGTATACGGTAACAGGCATTATGCTAAATCCAGATAACGAAACCCTTAAAAAACTCAAATCAGTAACACAAGTAAGACAAGTAAGACAAACTACGGCTGTATCATCATGATCATAGTCGGCCCAGTGGTCAGACTTAAACATAGCTGGGGGTTAGAAAATGGTTGATGATAACAATGCAGACTGAGGACTTTGAAGCTAAAATTACAGTGGTGTGCATCGGGGGTCAGTATTACCAGGAAGCCCATTTCTGTTTGTACATGCATTGTACATGGCATGTACATGCATTGTAAATGGCATGTACATGCATTGTACATACATTGTCAAGGTTGATCAAGAGTTGATGAACGATCAACCTTGATCAAGCTTGATGCATCAAGCTTGATCAAGGCTTCAATGGTTTATCAACCTTCATCATCCTTGATGGCACCATGATAAATCATGCTTGATGCATCAACCATGATTGCTTATGATGCATCAAGGTTGATCAAGTTTGATATTTCATCAACCTTGATCAAGCTTGATATCAGGCTTCATCAAGCATGATCATGCTTGATATCAACCTTGATCAAGCATGATACATGTACATCAACCTTGAAAAACATTGATATCAAACATAAACAAGATTGATGTTGACCACGATCAAGTATAATATCAGCACTGATCAAGCTGGCCAGCTCAAACATGATCAAGCTGGCCAGGTCAACCATGATAAGGCTTGATATCAAGCATGATCATGGTTGAGCGTTTTTTAGCTGTGTATAGCCATAATAGACATGCCACTACTCTATATATATATGTACTTATCTTAGACATGCCACTACTCTATATAATTATGTTACTTATCAACCAAACACAAGGTCCATACGATAAAAAATTTTGCTTGAGCTATTTTGAGCTAAATACATGTATATATTAACCCATATTAATGCATATTAACCCATATTAATGCATAACGTGGGTTACTTTGAAAAAATTTATATCAACATTTGTTAACTATAGGCCACTATATAATAGCTACTCCAAGAGTAGCTAAAAGTACCACCATGGCTAAATTAAGCTTTGGCAACATTACAGTACATGACACTAAACTAATTTAGGGCACTCGTATAAGAGAATATTAATCAAAACAAACACATTAACCACAGCTTGAAAAGGCCATGAAACTTATATACTGTGTATGTACATGAATGTTAAATTGACCCATCGCTTGTGTGGGGTGTTCCAGTGTAAAATATGTTAAGTGGCCGTTTTTGGCCTGCACCACAGCACATGTGTTAAAATAATTATTTTCCTTGAATTTAAATTTACTTGAATGTGGAAAAGAAGTTGCAAGTTTCTTGTTTGACTATCAACTATTCTCCCATGAGAAATATGCACTCAGTTTAACTAATCAATGAAGCAATTGTTAAGAATATTATTACCCAGAAATTTAGCAAGCATGCTAGCCATGATTTGTAACAGCCACATTATAAGGTTTGCAAGAAAAAAACAATAACAAGAAGTATCCACATGCTCAGCTCACAAACATTCATGGTAGGTCTACAATAAAATATGGCATTGACAAGCACTGTACTAAAACCAAAAATTCTCTACCTACTGCAATGTAAGCAATAAATTCCTAAAAAACATGAAAATTGATCCTCCCACAGCATCTTGTATTAATATAACACTTACCAAAGCATGGTAATTTTTCTCTGTTGTGTCAATATTTAACACAAAAATCATCAACTGTAACAACTCATTCAAAATCAGTACGAACAAGTTATTTCACTAATTCAGTTGTAATTTTTGCTAGTCCCCTCTGCTAGAAATAACTGCAAATATATCTATCAAATGGAATTTACTTTGTGGAATTGTTTGAATCATGGAACTACTGCCATTCAAAAAATTGACGGCAATTGGATTCAGAAGTTAGTGTTTTTAGTTAACACGCAATCTTAGTTGGGATGCAATAAAGCTCAACCTACTATACAGATATGTAAATGCATCCAAACTGTAATCTAGACAAACTACAATTCACTCACATGCAAACCTCTCTACACCATGGTTTCAATGAGGTAAATTCTGTGTAGTACAGTATATCTTAGAATACAGAGGGTGCCAATGAACCATACAGACATGAATCAGATACTTACAGTAATATTTTGATGGCATTCTTTTCTGAAAAGTCTCACAATATCTCAAACATGCCTTGGTTCAAACCTGGTTACTCCAAATTAGCAGTTTTAGATACCTAATGGTTACCTAGAGACGCCATCAAAATCTAACTGATTTTTTCCAAATTTGATCAACAATGGCAGACATAAGGTTAACTGATATGGATGTTATACCTACGGTACTTAAAAGTTACACATCTCAGAATTTCCGGTTAAATTGTGGTTTTACAGTAGTCTGAATCAAAGTCAGCATAGGAATGGTGTTAATACCTCACAAGATGTATATCTTCTGTATTTTGATTAGCTTTTTCTATAATACTTCAAAATTAAAATGAAACATGGGACAATTTCAAAACACAATATGACTCTGACTAGCATATCCATAAATTTGAATAAGTGCAAATGGAGATAGAACAATGACTTAATCAGAGTTTTGCAGACTACAAGTACCAGTATGCCTGGACATAGTATGCCTGAATTGGGTATTTTGTGCTGTATTGTTCTCTATAGCAACTAATCTATTGCTTGTGATGGGTTTTCTCTGGGTGAGTAACTAAAAAATCATCTGACAGTACCAGTACAAAATCTAATTAAGTGGCTAATTGCCACTGGCACAGTGCCTAACTAATTTTGATAAAATTAACCTACTGCAGGCTAGGGTTTTTCCCTGGATGAGCAAAATCACCTGGACAACTGGTGTTAACCAGAGTAGAATCTGTTAAAGCAGCTGGTTGCAACCAGTATTGTCACATAAAACCAACATGAACATTACAGGTTACTATGGAGGCATATGAAGCAATATATTTAAAATGTTTTGAAGTTTCAGACCTTACATTTGAATCCTGATCTATTTTAACCTTCAACAATCATTAATACCCCCTGCTCTTTGACAACAATAAAAATAATTTGCACCCCCCTGGGTTTTATTGTGATGATTATATTTTTATGTAACGTGAACTGCTTAACAGCAAGATCCAAAGCGAATGACCTTCGTTGACCAGTTTTATGTTAACTATTGAAATACACATATACGCAACAAATACTTTAACACAGATGACACAGCACACTAATATAACCTAAATGTTACCACAGAATGGCAAAAGCGTGATGATAAGCTGTGTTTGCTTGCCACGAAATAACCCCCCAAAAATTTGAAATTTAACACGGTTTGTGATGAGCTTTAACCTTTGAAAGTTTAAATACATACCTTTCCCAAACATATTTGGCAAGATATAGGAAGAGTTAGCGATAAATTTGCCATGATAGTTCACAAAGTAGAACAAAACCACTTTACCAACCCAAACAATTTACAAGCGCAGCGATCATAATCGTGTTCAACTTTAGTCTTTACCCTTCCCATCATTCAATGGCCTTGCCCTTCGGCATGACCTTTGACATTTTGGTTTGTGACGCAAATTGTAAACGATATTCTGTTTAAAAGAACAATCGAGAAATATGCGTGCAAGTTCAAATGACAAAGTGCACGTCGATGTTTCCCTATAAACCCATTTTGCCTTCTGTGTTTCCAAACATTACACTGATCGTACTGTTTACGATTATTGATAATAGAAATGGCAATAATTGGTTTTCCGGGCAAGCATCCCAGACGTAATCTGAACACATTATAAGACTTATAACTTATACGTTCAGCAGAGATGTTCTACATAGAAAGCCGTTTAAAACATTAAAGACTTGTGTTAAAACGTTTGTAAATTTTGAATGCTTACTTGAGTAGCCGAAAGCACATTAACAATATCACTCCTTGTCTAAACATGTCATTTAAAAAGAGCAGAGTTTCATACAGATGGGAAGTATTGTATATTATTGCGTGCACTTAAAATAGTTTTCGGCATGCATTCAAGATGTTTGAAACAATTGACGTCAATAAGTATTATCTAAACTGGGCAATGTTACCAAAGTATGACCTTGGGATTTTTTTTTTGTGAGTTGAATTCACTATTTTAGCATACTAATAGTCCAGTTAATATCCTTTATATAAACTACTTTCATAATAGAACAGGTACACAGTAGCAATTTGTATGCGTTCGGAAGTAAAGGTTATTTTGATACACCAACATGAAAATGAGACCATCAAGGTAATTTAAATTCAAAAATTTAGTTTGTCGCCATTACGAAATTTAAGTAGTCCTCTATTTCTATGCAGGGATATATCAATTTTGTGCCAAATGTTTGGCGGCTGTCTCATTGTCACAGGTACAGCTGTGGTAGTTAGTACCTGCTCATACATATTCTAGTGTAATCAAAATCACGCAAGTGAGACTGTCTAACATCATAATCATTTAAAAAGCTTTAAACAATATGGCCATTGATAGCAAGGGCGACAGGTTAACTGCCTTCCTGGAGAAAATTTAATATAAGTTTAATATATTTGTTGTTTTGTTTAAAAATTCCATTATGTTGTAATAATTTGTATTAATTTGCTTGCATTATTGTTATCGAATTTCTGAATATTGGTCTGAAGTGCAATGTATATTGAATACTGTATGTGTTCAAAATAAACATTCTTCTAATTTAGGACGGGCTTCTTGCTACGCTTTTCACGCTTTGTCAGATAGCCTTTGAGCACATTAATTCCACCAAGGGCCGTGCCGAAGCGACCACGATTTGGGAAGTGACCAATATATATTTATAGCTATAGTGACCAACGTTTAATACTAATATTTGGGACGTGGTTTGGTAGTTGATAAAAAACGTTTTTCTTAATAATTAGATTACATATGATTATATGAAAAAAAATAATCCAATGATTATGTTATGTTATGTTACACTAGTTATGAACATTGCTTATAGTACACATGCCCAGTTAAATAACATTAGGTCGTTTAAATGTTTTCGGGACGTTAACGTTCTACTTCTCAGTATAAATTGTTGGTTCATGACACTAGCGACATGAGGATAAGGAGAAACAAAAGAGAAAATTGACATAGCATTAGAAGTAGTCTATATTCCTGCGACATAAGGATTGACATAAGCATTAGAACATAGTCTATCAAGTCAAAGTACAAAAGACGAAACAAAGACAAATTCCAACTAATTCCTGTTCTTTTAAGACTTTTGTATGTACAAGTCCTAGGGCTAGGCAGAGGTTAGGCTGGTTTACACCAGGACATGTACATAGCTCATAAGGATAAGATCGATGCAAAAAAAAGCATGACTTATCGTCTGGGAGTTGCAAAGGAACAGGCTTGTCGCGGGCTTGGTTGCATTCCTATGTTTTGCCTTTTGTTTCTCTTTATGTCAGTATATATCCAGGACAGGGGCTCTCACAAAATTTTTTGGCGTCACGATCACTTTGTGGCGGAGGGAGTGATAGAAAAAGGCAAAGGATTTTTATAAAGAAAAATATTCATTTATGTCGCTATAGTGTGAACAACCCCTTCATGGCCGACTGCATGACAAGTTTGACAGCAGATCAACCGAGATGGCGGTTAATATAAACACATCGTGACTTTTTTAATTTTTTCTTTAATAATTACAGTACATTTTACAAAAATGTCCTATAAGAGGTAAAATAACTTCATTTATATAGTTGTTTAAATTTAATATATTAGAAACATACTGAAAAACGATACAAATAATAACAAGTTTGTCGATTCTGTTGTCACCCAGTTCAGTTGTAAATCTTCCTAAGTGTGATATATAAGGTAAAAAAACAACATTAATCAAAGTAAATTTTAGCCGGTCGGCTTAAACCAATGTTTATAAACAACCCAGAAGGGATAAACTGTTTATCTGTTTGGCAAAACTGCAAAACCCGCCCTGCTCCAATCAGATTCCAGAGTTTTCTTAGCCCGCAAACGGGTAAAATCTGAACAGTTCAGACCTCTGGTTCAGACCACTGAAGTTCACACATGGTTCAGATTCTGCTTATGTGCTGTCTTGCGTTTAAGGCCGCTCAAATATGTCACTCTTACTCACGCCAATAAAGCGGCGACGTCAGAATTCGAAATAAACGATAGTAAATCTTGTTGCAGATCCAATGTAATGTAACCGCAACACATGACATTCGTTATTGCAGGCAACGAAATAATTAAATGCGGATGAGTAAACTTCCAACAAATCCGGATCGTTTAAATGTACTTTTGTTCATTTGTTTGCCTTATTGCTTTTCTATATTTTTTATTTCGCCAAGATATGACCTAACTTTGTCAACGTGACCAACTATTTTAAATCTTGTATTATTGGGAGTGCCAGATCTCCCACCCGCTAGTCAACTCGCCAGTCACCACGCCCCTGATTCCACCTCATTCCAAGGAAGATTAAATTGCGTTGTAGACGACAGACGTCTAAAGTTAACTGCATGGCTCCGTTTGTACGGACGTGAATAAGTTATTGAAAGTTTATTGCAACGTACTCAAATGGAATGTTAGTGTATGATTGACATGTTGTACTGACTGCATAAAGAAATAACCTTTTAAGTCTATACCTATATGTGAGTATCTGAACGTAGCCTACGACAGATCGTTTGGATGGACCGTTCTAATATAGCATCTGCTATGGCGCTATAAATAGCCAATACGGGCGTCTTCACTATAAACAAACTGAGTTTGGCTTGATGCCACCAAGTAACTGATAGAAAATCCCATTAGCGTCCACATATGGTATCATGCTCCATGAGTCTCAAAAAAATAACATTAGATAGGCAGGGATACATAGGACCCAAATGGGGGACGCATAAAAGGTTACACTGTTGACACAAATACTTAAAATAATATAATTACCATAGCCGAGAAATCAGTTGCAATTTTACAATTTGAAAATACTTTCCTTGTTACAATTACAAACAAGTTCCACAAGTTCATCGTTGTTCTAAAACAAATTGTTATTCCCAGTTCCGACTGAAAATCTTACTCACATGCAACAACTAATAAATCAGACTATAAATCCCAGCTCCGTTGTGCTGAGCACGACAGGACAATACTTTTTATGCATTTGACGATGTTGAGCCCCAGGGCAAGGGGACAGGCAAACCAAAAAATAACACTTGACCACACTTGACTCCGCCGATGCCAGAGAGGTCGCTATATGCGCCCGCCGTAATCAATGTGACTATGTTCAGTAATTTTTGTTACTTTTGGCAAAATTTCGTACTAAATTACTTTTGGTAGTTTTTTTTGAAATCTAGGAAAAAAGATTTTTCAGTAAAATTTTTGGTAAAATGTTTTAAAAATTCAAGGATTTGCTCAATTTTTTGGCAAAGTTCCTACTAGAATTTTGATGACAATTAGAAAACTCTGGTATCACGGTATGGCAACCACTTAGGGCCTGTTCATATGAGCCGGGCTGGCCCGGCTAACCGGGCCAGCCCGGCTAGCCGAGATGAAATTTCACTCG
>JAOBAZ010128550.1:0-11082 GCA_026546875.1 Pteroeides caledonicum | reverse complement strand
TCTTTCTAATTTATAAAATTTCTCTGTCAAAGTAATGTAAAATACTTTTTGTCCAAAATGGACAAAAAGTATTTTGCAATGCCAATCTATTGTTTATTTATTGTAATAATTTTATTTATTTTAATCATTTTATTCATTTTATTCATTTTATTCATTCATAGATCAGACAGTTCCTTCTGGGAAACGTTTGCAAAAACACAAGTTTGATTTAGTAGGGAAAATCAGACCTGGTAATTCTTGTGTTTGGTTAATATTATTTGTTTGTATTAATTAATTTTTAATAGTTGAGAGTGAATAGAGTTATATCGTTTGTTAAAACAGTGTTTCAATCATCACTCAACGAAAGATATTCTACTTTAAATTATTGGCTTCTTGTTTTGCCTTCTCGTTTGATCTGACCGTGAGCAAAAAGCCTGGAACTAGCAAGAAAATAGAAATCCATTTTGCTGCTTTTTTATTCATTTATATTTTTGCTTTTCTGTTATGAAACTTCCTGAAACTTTAGTAAACTTATGTTTAATAAACAACTATCATAAATTGGGAACTAAGTAAAGTATATTTCAAGAGAAAATTAGCCGTTTTGATCGAAAAATGGATCTCTATTTGACAACTAGTGCCAGTCCTTTTCCGTGTTTTCAGATTATCTTGACATTGAGTGTTGTGAGAATACAAGGGAAACGCTTGTTTCCTGTGCGAGCTTATATTGTCAGCGGACCTCGGACACAAAGATGACAGCACTGAAAACGTTCGATGTTTTTATCAGAAGTCTGTTGGGAAAATGAGCCCGTTGTACTTCGGGGTAATTTCCAACGTATAACCAGCGAGTTTTTACATGCGTAGAAAAAACGTCTTTGTATTTCTTAGAACTTGATGCCGATCTACTTCCCTGGTCGTCATGGGGAGAGTGTTCCATGACGTGTGGGGAGGGTGGAGTACGTTCTAGAAAACGGAAGTGTAGGTCAGCGGATAGTCCAAACTGTGTTGGAGAACGAGAGAAAATAGAAAAATGTTTTGTTAAACATTGTCCAGGTACATTAGTTTTGATTTATTGCTGTTTTACGTTTAAATTATTTTTTAGATAAAGACAATATATTTTGTCATACCCTGTCGCAACTGCGGTATAAATGCACAAGAATACTGTTTACTGAACGATCTTTTAACAACAACTGAACAATATATACAATATGAATCATAATAACAAATAAGAAATTAAGATTATTAATTTTAGCTTAATTAGTCCAGAAGTCGTTTTAATTTATTCTTAAGTCTATGTATTATCACTCGCGATTTTTTTTTACCAAAGTATTCTCATTTTGTTTTAATATAAATTTTCTTCAGTTACACTTTTTCCGTTTTAGAAACGACAGCGACGAAATACGCGGTGTCTATTCAAGGACACATTCCAGGTATAATTTCAAATGTAATCTTTTAAGGATTCAATAACTACGTTATTTAATAATACACTTTGCATACAATTATGACATGTAATTATGTAATGGTTTTAAAACTACATATTTTTCCAGGCTCTCTCAGGCGTCCAAAAATTTATTTTAAAATATTTGTAAAATTAGAAAGTGTTATGTTTGTTCAAAAACTTGATTTTACTATTACATGTACCCCGCTAAAATTGTACCCCACCAAAATTGAACCCCACCTAAATTGTACCCCGCCAAAATTGTACCCCACCAAAATTGAACCCTGTTAAAATTGTACTCTACCGAAATGTACCCTGCCAAAATTGTATCCAAGTTCTGTTTGAAAGTTATATTCGTTTCAAACAAAAATGAACTTCTTGCTCATCTTAACATGTTCAGTTAATAAAACTATAAATAGTAAAAATATTTTGTTTGTTATATTGTTGTTAGATCAAATGGAACTTTCAGAGAAACTTTTGGGGACAAAGAATAACGAGATACTTGGGAAAATAAGACCAGGTATATCAGTTTTAACACGAGTTCGCTGTGTTGTTTTGGATTACACCTTTGTTAAAGTTGTTACCTTAGTCATACTATTTGGTAAACGCAGCCTGGTACAGTCAATTTTTTTTATCCAATAACAAAGAAGAGAACTACTGTACAGCCAGTATTACGTTATAGTTCCTTTAATGGAACAATGAACCTCGTAGATATTTTATGTCATATCTGTATATTTAATAAGATATTTTTCTATTTTTTTAAATTTTTCAATACATTTCATTGAGTTCGTTTTTTTCGTTCCTATGATTTATTTTTTTTTAATTTCTCAGTTCTCCCTATAATTAAATACATATTTACTTTCTCAGAACTTGATGCAGACTTTCGTGCCTGGTCGTCTTGGGGAGACTGTTCTAAGACATGTGGTGAGGGTGGTGTACGTTCAAAAAACAGAAAATGTAGATCAACTGATAGCCCGAACTGTATTGGACCAAGAGAGAAAATTGAAAAGTGTTTCGTTAAATTTTGTCCAAGTAAGTTGTTCTGCATTTATTTGATGTGTAAGGTATTTGAATACATTAGCCAGTGGTGCTATTGTAAAACTTAATCAAATTTACAATTTTTTTATTTTGTTTTAATGTTTCAATTTATTCATGCCTACTTGTTGTAGTAAACGGTGACTGGTCATCCTGGTCAGATTGGACGCCTTGTTCTCAGACCTGTGGCAGGTCATTGAAAGTACGCATGCGTAAATGTAACAATCCGCCTCCTAGGTATAATGGAAAGAACTGTGAGGGACACGAAGAGGAACATTTAGAATGTCACACTGTCCCTTGTCCAGGTCTGTTCGTCCGCCCGCTCGCCTGTCTGTCTGTCTGTCTGTCTGTCTGTCTGTTTGTTTCCTTACATCGCTGTCGGATTAGTTTTTTGGGTCTGTCCAAATATAATGATGTACATTATCCAATCATTTTATAGTTGACGGTGCTTGGTCGTCGTGGTCTGATTGGAGTCAATGTTCGCACACCTGTGGCACTGGTCAAAAGTTTCGCAATCGTAGCTGCACTGACCCCCCTCCATCCCATGGTGGTTTGCCATGCAAAGGTGACATGGTGGAAAAATTGGATTGCTATTTACCAGCATGTCCAGGTACTGCTACAGAATTTGTCTTGGGTGTAGGTGGCTGCACCCAGGCCTCTCTAACCTGCTGCCTGCCCCTTGTATTTATAATGTATTACATTTTTGTTATAGTTGACGGTGGATTTAGTGAATGGCATTCATGGAGCAAGTGCCACAGGAGTTGTGGCTCTAGTTCTGTTAAAACAAGGTTCAGATTTTGTAATAATCCGTCTCCTTCTAATGGAGGAAAACCTTGCAATGGTGATCGTTTGGAGGTTTTAAAATGTGTTGTGAAGGCTTGCCCAGGTTAAGAAAATTTCTTGTATAATTTAGCATGAAATATTAGTAATTATCATATATATTAAAAGCACCTACAACAAAAACTACGACATTGTAAATCTCAAATTAGTTGTTGACATTACATGCTGTTTTTATTGCGAAAATTTGAAACATCTTTATGTTTTTGAAATGTTTGTTATTTTTTCATGCAGTTGATGGAGGTTTTACTTCGTGGACTTCATGGAGTGCCTGCAGTCATTCGTGTGGTGACACAGCGGTAACTTCGCGAGAACGGTTTTGTACCAATCCCCCTCCGTCTGGCGGAGGGAAAAATTGCAGTGGTCAAACATTTCAGATCAAATTATGTAAAAGTAAACCGTGTCATGAAGGTAAGTTGATCCTGGCAGACGTCCCGTTTCAGCCCTACACTTTAACCCTGACTAACCGGGATTAACAGTGGTAAGAGGTACCGCACTAACCACGTTTAGCACCTATTGTCCCTAAAGGTATCGCTTCATTCCCGCAGTTCCGTCTTTTTTATGTTTGCATGGTTGTTTTTATACAGAAGAGAGCGGCGAAGATGATCAGAATGAAGATTTGTTGGTAAAGACTATAACCGAAGAAAAAGAAGAGTTATTGAATAAAACACAAAGCGGGAAAAATGTGGATCTCAGCGGGTTAAAGTTGAAGCTTATTGCGAATCTTAGAAAACTTGCACCTGATTTGAGCGATTCAGTTCAACAATACAACAACAGGAAAATGGATGCGAAAATTCCGAATGAAAGTGACAATATGGAAGAGGTGAATGGGCAAAATATAAAAGAACTGCAGAGTAGTGCGGGAAAGTTGATAAATGACGAACGAGGTGCGAAGAAAATCAACGATGAAGTCGATATTAGTGACAGTGTTTTGGAAGATCAAACTGGTAATAAAAATTGTATTCTTTTAACAGTGTCAACGGAAATGTAGAAATGAGTAATTAGGGTTTATTGAGGTTTATTAGGGTACTTAATAGGGAGTTTAAGCATGTTGGACGGGAACGCGGCGACAACGGCAAAACCAAATTCCTTCAAGTAATGTATTATCCGTTATATAAAGTTTAACACAGTTTGAAGGGTTTATTGGAGAATATTTAATAGTTAGAATATGTAATAGTTAGAATAAGTTCTCCATTGCCACGTAGTTGCATTGCTTGTCGCGGCTTGAGATGTAGTTGCTGCCTAGAAGACGTAAAAATGTTCAGTGTAACGTTGTAAACAGACCGAAGACGGCACCTGAAACTGCCGTGGGACTTCAAATTATTCATTTCCTTTCTTCCATCTTATAAACTCCATTATATCGAACACCGTCCATCGACCATTATATCGCGTTACCGTCGTGTTTGCTAAACTCCCTATTAGGAATACTCAGGGTTTAAGTGCACCAAAACAAAACTAAAGGTTAGTTTTGTTTTGGTTTGGATAATTCTATCAGCTCGAGTTAAACTGTGTTAAACTCTTAAAGTACTTATATACTTGTAAGGAACTATTTTTTATCATTAGCAACGTTAATTTTTAGACGGAGAAAGTCCAAGACAGAGTGAACATGATGGTTTTAGTGACGTGGCCAATCCTTGTGGTTTTAACCCATGTAAAATAGCCAAATGTCTGTCAGATCCGTTTGCTGATTGTGTTCCAAATAAGGAATGTGATCCCGTGTACTATGACAATGCGGGAAACGTAAAACAAGAATGCAGTGGTAAGTCATGTGATTAGTGACGTAGCTAGCCATAGAAAAACAGTGGCCTAGCCAGCCGTAGCAACAGATTGTCGGTGACGTTGATAGCCATAGTAACCTCGCCAGTCATAGCAACTGGTCGCCAGTGACGTGGTCAGCCATAACTGGTTGCCCGATGCCAAGCCAACCATCAAGCCAACCATACCAAGTGATTGTCAGTGACGCAGCCAGAAGTACAGTACGCTTTTGAACACCCTGGACATTTAGGCCATAATAATGTAAAATGAGAATATGTTCAAACAGTTTATTAAAAGCTTGCCTAGTAATTGGGATTGGGTATTATAGCTGTAATTTTTCTAAAATTTTATATTTTCGCATTTGAATTGGGCTTTTTTGTCTTGTTTCGAAGTAAAGACGTTTTGAACTATAAAACCAAAAACCAGAGTAGAAAGGCTACTTTTGATATACCTTATGAAAATGGTTTGCCCTCCTAACGTCTATATCTAATAATTTATCACGTTTCAAATTGTTTACGACAATCTTCGTTATTGTTTCGTTGCAGTTCACCGAACCTTTCTGACCATTCCTGCTAGTCGAGTGTGTGACCAAGACCCGTGTAAGACCTCAGTTTGTATGGCTTTACCTGGTACGAAGTGTTTAACAAGTGCGTTATGTCACCCTGTTTATTTTGATCAAAGTGGAGACATTCTTAATTGTACAGGTGAGAGCTTTTGAATTGATCCGTTTATTTTGTACCATGGGAAGGGTGGGTGATATGCTTAATGCATACATTACTTCATGGCAAATGTTGCAAACAGAACAAAAAAGAAGAGCCGTAAGCCATTGAATTTGCCCAAAATTTAAATGGGCACAATGAACCAAAAAATCCAACATAATGGTAGATGAGCATTTACTCATAACACATTGCCGATGGTTTTACTTTTAACAATGCAGTAGTATAAACAGCTAGCCTAGAGAACAACAACAGTATAACACAAAGGCTGGTTTTAAATCTATCATTATTACACAATCTCTTACAATACAGGACAAATCTCTGATTGTGTTCCAGTAAATCGCCTGGCGAACTCAATCGAACGAGATTTATGTATCCTTCGATACCTGACGTAATGCAGACAAGTCGACCACGATTTTTTACGCAAATATTTTTTTTACCATTCAGGCGTACTTGAAACTCCTGTTGGGGCAACGTGCGGCAGGGATCCTTGCATTGGTAAATCTTGTCCCGACGATCCAACCGCTAAATGCTTTACAGACTTCCGATGTAAATCAACATTTTGGAATTTGAATTCTAAAACAGAGGTCGTGCCGTGTAGAGGTAAATTGTGTATTTGCGTTCCTTGTCGTCATTTTTGTTATAGTTTTGTCTTTGTTATTGCCATCTGTGTCGTTATTGTCGTTATCGTTGTCGTCTTTATAGTTATTATAGTGTTTATTTAGCGGATATTTTGCCAGTGTCCCACCACCACAACGATCAGTCGACATCACCACAGGTCAACATCAACATTAGTGCATGCAACTGCGCAAGTAGTAGCAGCAGAAAGCAACAACAGTGGTAGCGGCAACAATGGCAGCAACAACAGTAGGAGCTACAACATCACCATCACCACCATCTTGACCGTCACAGTGATCACCATGATCACCATCATGATCATGGTGATCACGATAATCATGATGATCATGACTATCATCATCGTGATCATTACCATCATCATCATCATGATCATCACCATCGCCATCATCATCATTATCATCATCATCATTATCGTCATCATCATCGTCATCATCATCATCATCATCATCACCACCATCATCACCATCATCATCACCATCATCATCATCATCATCATCACCATCATCATCATCATCATCATCATCACCATCATCATCATTACCATCATCATCACCATCATCATCATCGTCATCATCGTCATCACCATCATCATTATCGTCACTATCATCACCTTCATGATCATCACCACCCTACTACTATTACTACAGTGCTAACCTTATCGCTTTTTACCATTAACGTGATCATCGTTACCATCTTCAACCTTGTATTATCAATTCACTTTACACTGTCTTTATTGAAGAACCAGATGATTACGAAGAACTAGGAGACGACGGTCAAGAGAACGCAGATGATCGCTCACGTACACCAACGACCGATAGTCTAGCGCACAAAAAGATGTTTCGACGACCATGGTTAAAATTAAGCATGAGTAAAGATTCATTGAAGAAATTACTTAAGAACAGTAAAGGAAACAAAATCTATTTGGGCCACGCGAGACTTAAGTTGTTTACAGGAAAAAAGAATGATGATAATGTAGGTACATTTTGAAGTGTTGAATATAATCAGTAATTGTGTGTAAAGATGAAACACAAACAAATACTAAACATAACATATTGCCAGGCAGAGCTCTTCCTTTGAAAAGTTAAATCGTGTGGTACCATATACTGTATATGTATATATTTGTTTTATTGGTATATTGATATATAGTGTATATGCGTGTATTTTTTATAACGTGTATAGTTTACTAATTTATAGTGTTTATTCGCATATATTTGGGGTCGGGGCTAATATGTTAAATTTTGGGAGTTTCTCCGATTGGAAAATCTTCCTTTATAAACAACCTGGCCAAACATCTAAAAACATTGGTGTTTTTCAGTTTAACAGACTTCTGAGGTTGCAGAACCAAAACCAAGACAATATACATGATGGGTCCGATACTCAAACGGGAAACGACGACAAAAATACGGACGATAACGAACTTGACGTTGTTGGTATGAACGCTCACTCTAAACTTCAGTCATCCAATAATGCCCATAAGAATCCTATCCTGACGTTGACTTCGATGAACGCCGAACAGTACCAGGCCCAGGGAGGCAACGGCGTTGGTGTGACAAAGGACTGGAAGCTAAAGCTCAAACAACCGAATAATTTAGACGGTTACGTTGAGAGTCCTCAAGTCTACAGAGTAAAAACTTTAAAACAAGTCGGGGACCAAAGTGCCGAGGAGTATCTACAACATCGACACAATGACCAGGGGCTAGTATCACAGTCTATATCTTCCGAGGGTCTATCGTCCGAGGGTTTATCTTCCGAGGATGTGTCTTCCGACAATTTATCCTCCGAAGGTTTATCGTCTGACGATATGCCTACCACGGGACTATCTTCGGAGCGTGTATCAAACGTGGAGCTATCATCGGAGGGTGTTTCGTCGGAGGGTTTACCTTCGGAGGGTATAGAAGGTGGTCATAATCACGGTATGCAGTTCATACCGGCCAGGTCTAATTACAATGATATGGAAAATTTATTAAAGAATGACGAGTCCCATACGGGTGGCGTAGACACTGGGGAGAGTACAAACTCATTATTGCCGCCGGAATACGATGACGTCATGAGACAAGACTTAGCTGACGTTGAAGAAGCTTTGCATCATACAAATAACCACGGTGTGGGTGAGCTAGCCGGTGTTCAATTCCCGGGTGCAAGGCAAAGTGCCCTGAGCTCTAGGGCTCTTGATGCACGCACGGAAGAAACTGACATGTCAGAGGGTGGACATTATGTGCCGCTGGACAGTGTAATTAATGATTTGCGGGCCGATATTACAAAAAGGCCGAAAGAACCAAGTGTTGGGACGATTGAGGATACATTGGGACTTAAATAGATCTAATATGAATAAAATAGTTTTAATTAGTTCCTGTAACTACCTTATACGGTCTGTATTTTTATATTGACTTTATATTAAGTGAACAATAGTTCATACAAACTTACAAGATGTCTATGCATGCTTGACAATATTGGTCGACAATACCGTTCCGACAAAACAGTTTACGGTATTTCCAGTTGTTAGTAGAGTAGAGCACAGACCTGTTCATTTGCTATTTTGCTATTAAAACAATTCTGTTCTTGGCTGATGAATGAACAGTGGTAAATAACATTGTTCATTTCTGTTAGAACAGTAAACAAGAACAGCTCTGTTAAATAAACAACATTTTTCATATTTGATAGAATATGTATTTTTGACCATGATGAGCTAACAATCAGATGATCCGAAAACACGGAAAAGGACTGGTACTAGTTGTCAAATAGAAATCCATTTTTCAATCAAAACAGCTAATTTTTTCTTGAAATATACTTTACTTCGTTTCCAAATTGATCACAGACTTATAATTTTATTTATTAAACATAATTACATATTACAAAATTTCGGCAAGTTTCATCAACGAATAGCAAAGATATACGTGATTAAAAACAGCAAAATGGATTTCTATTTTCTTGCTAGATCCAGGCTCTTTGGTCACGGTCAGATCAGCTAGAATGTTGAACAGGATTTTTTCAACGACTATGAACATGATTGTTCCAACATTGTTTCAGGTGTATTTTGTATGAATCTAACGTGCATGAACATTCATTGATTCAGCATGCCTGTTGTAACATGTTGAGACATGTCATGTTCTGTCATGTTATAGACATGTTGAAGCAACAGTGTTCTTACAAGCTGTGAGATTTTTACGGGTGTATTGTACAAAATTGTTCACAAAGTACTGTACAGCATTTATTATAAAGTACTGGAGTATAGTCTGTAGCATTTACAGAGTACAGGTTTTTCTGAGAGAGTACAGCTCACCAACACAAACTAGAGAGATGACTGGCAGGTTTACCCGCGTTGAAACCTTGGAAAAGTGTTAACTCCGCGTTCGGACGTTGTTAGGACGTTGTTACCAATAACCTAAGTGGTATACACGTGCGGATCTACTGCCTAAATCATTATTTCGTATTCTGTCCCCAATATAATAGCGCTGGCTGTGATGGAACTGTCTTTTGTCTCACAGTCCTTCGGTCATTGCACAGGAGAACTGCGTCAGTACTGATTGTATCCTTTAGAAAAGATGAACGCTTTTTTTTAGAAAAGTCTTCCTTTCTGTACCGGTCATTTATTTTTAATAAAACGTAAATTTCGTTATTTATTTGACACTTGAGGGGCCAAAAATCCAAGCAGTCACAGTCTTGCCGAAGTTGATCGGTCAAATGAGCAAAAGCAAAAGCCGTTGCAGGTTCTATACAGCCACCTGTTGTGCAGATGTGTTTTAGAATTCTGCTTGTAAATAACATCAACTGAACGTTTTTTTAATTGGGGTAATATTTGAAGAATAAATGGATTGACATAATTATACGATCCTTTCGCTGGATTTTTATCGAAATGGGTAATGATGTTCGACTTCAAATTTTATTTTTTATTCACGAGGGTTGCTAATATAATCTGGTAAGTGCTTTAAAAGTACATCTCGTATTATCTGATCTCAAATATAAACCCCGACATCGTGAGAATCATGTCTTGAAGGTCAAAAAAATACGTTCACGGTCCTGTAATAAAACATTTCTAAATTAACTCAATTTAAAAACTGCGGCTTATATGTTTCATTGCTTGCTTATATTTTGACACAATCAAACTAAACATAGGCAAAGACATAGCATATGGTGTACTTCTTACCGTAAAGCTAGCAGATGTTTTACGTGAAGACCAATTGGTTTAGCTTAATATATTTATTTGCATAGTTTAATGCCAACAATTATTTATTTCACTGGAAGTATGCCATTTAAGGTTAAAACATTACGTATTTTTACGCCAATTTTGACAATATGTCCGCCAAATAGTGAAAGTCTAGCATATAAAGTAAAGGATTTCACGACTGAATTTGTATTAATAGGAAAACGCACTTGTTCTCGAAGAATTAAAATGGAAAATCACACTTGTGTTCGGCGAAATAATTCATAATACCGCTCGTGTTGCGCACTCGTGTTATTATGAATTATTTTGCAAAACATGCGTGCGTGTTTCATATTAACGTTTTATTCAAGTATAAAAGCAATCTCACTTTAACAATCTTTGGCAAAGTTTGGACTATTTTCAAAATTTACGCTATGGTTTTAGAAAACAACTTCCATATTAAAACTTTATTATCGGAGTAGATTTGGTTCTTGTTAAGATTTTGACTTTGCTTTCAGCTAGTTTTTACGTGTATTCACAATATA